>JACAFY010002155.1:0-10394 GCA_015252635.1 Dictyostelium capitatum
TGTTTTTGGGTTTGGTTTTTTTTTTTTATTTTTTATTTTTTTTTTATATTTTTTTTTTTTTTTTTTTTTTTTTTTTTTTTTTTTTTTTTTTTTTTTTTTTTGTTTTTTTTGTTGTTGCTATTTACTATTATAATTATCTAACTGTATTATTATTATCTATATCTATTATTATTTATTTTTAGCTCTATTCTTAAATAATGGATGTTGTGTTTTATAAATTGGTGCTGTATATTCCATATAAGTAGCATCACCACCACCAGATAATGATTTAACACTACCACCTGTATTTCTTGAAACACCGCCACCAGTACCTGTTGTAGTTTTTAATTTTTTACCACGAGTAATATCATCGAAATCTTCTTCCAATATTTCATTTTTACCAGAATCTTCACCTTCACCCAATACTTGTGCCAAAAGATCCAATTGTTCTTGTTTTGTAGAATATTTGAGACCAGTTTCTTGATCGATACCTGGTAATTCTGAAATCACTTTAAAACTATAACCTTGGTCAATAAGAAATTGTTGTCTCTTTGTGGAATAATACATTTCTTGAGTATCTTTGGAAACTAATGAATAGAAAAATGCATTGTAAAGTCCATCAGATTTTGGTTTTGGTCTTAAAATTCTACCAAGACGTTGTGCTTCTTGACGACGTGAACCATAATGAGATGAAATTTGAATGATAACAGTTGCTTCTGGAATATCAATTGATGTATCACCAACTTTTGAAATGAAAATTGTACGAACAGTTGGATCATGTTGAAATTTTGCAAGAATACTCATACGTTCATGACCTGATGTTGGACCATAAATAAAGTATTTACCTAAACCTCTTGCATATTTTTGCAATGCATATACATTATCACTAAAAACTAATATTTTATCACCTCTGTGTTTAAACAATAGTAGTACAATAATATTAGTATATAGTAGTACTATTATTTTTTTACCAATATAATGTGATGATGATGATGATTGTTAATTAATTACCTTTGTTCATGGAAACGAATTAAATATTCACATGCACGAAACTTATTTGGATTCATTGTATATAATAATTTCTTTTTACCTTGAGAATCATTGATTAAATATTCTTTATAAAATTCTGCACTCATTGGACACCATACTTCTGAACAAGATACATTTGCAAGAAAACCTGCTTTTTGAAGATCTAACCAATTTGCTTCATAAAGTTTTGGACCAATAAGGAAATTTAAATCTTGAATTTTTTCATCTTCACGAAGTAATGTTGCAGTGAGACCCAATTTACAATGTGCTTTAGTTACAGTTAATACCTTTCTAAACATTGCTGCTGGTACGACATGTACTTCATCTAATAATACAAGTCCC
This sequence comes from Dictyostelium capitatum, assembly GCA_015252635.1. NCBI lineage: Eukaryota > Evosea > Eumycetozoa > Dictyosteliales > Dictyosteliaceae > Dictyostelium > Dictyostelium capitatum. The sequence continues at coordinate 1,351 of JACAFY010002155.1, forward strand.
CATTCTCTATTGGTAATTTCATTCATGATTTTCAATGATTCAGCAGAACGTCTTCCACCAAAAGCAACCATAGTATAAGTTGTAATGGTTACACCTGCAACATTACTAATCTTTTCTTTGTTGTCAGATGTAAATTTTGAAATACTTCTTTCTTCGATATTACTCCAAAGTTTGAATTGATATTTCCATTGTTCAACAGATACTGCACTTGTACATAATACGAGAATTGATTTTTTAACTGTACATGCTGCTGTGATACCAGATAATGATTTACCAGCACCACATGGTAATACAATAATACCTGAACGTGCACGACCATTACCAAACATTTTTGAAAGTGATTTCTCTTGATATGGACGAATCATTGTTGTTGGTTTTAAATCAATGTTTAAATTTGGATTAACTGTATCATTACGAAAATCATATTCTTCAAGTACTGGATAATCCAATTGAATACAACGTTTTTTAACCTCTTCAACTTGTTGTGGATCAATTTCAAATGAATGAAAATGTTGATCGGAATTGTTTACTGTATCTTCTTCTTCTTCCTCCAATAAATTTGTAAGTGCATCATTTTTCAATACTGGATCCAATGATTGATTTGCTTGAAGACCACCTGAAATTTGTGCACCTGTTATTTCTCCTTTATTAATGATGAAACCAGTCTTTGGATCAACAACAGATTCTTCCAATGTTGGTTTAATTCTAGCTGATGAAATGGTTGAATCTTTTAATAAAAACTCCAATACTTCTGGATATGCACTTTCAACAAAATATTTATTCTTTTGAAGTACCAATTTAACTTTACCATAACTTTGAGTACATTGTCTAACAAATCTTTCAACTTCAATTGGTAATTGTAATTTTGATAATCTACCTAAAACATTAATGATGTCATTTGTTTCCAAACCAACAGATACTGCTGCATACAATGAATATGGTGTTAATTGATATTCATGTATTAATTGTGGTCTACAAACTGGTTCTGCAATTGCAATAAGGAAATCTGATGCTTGACGATAAATTGGTGAAAATGTTTCTAAAAATATATGTCCATCTGGACAAACCCAAATTGGTCTAGATTTGTTGTCTTGTTTTAATACACACTTTTTTGAATAGTCTAAAAATGATCCTTTATCTTCTAAATTTGTTAAAGATGTTGATGATGTTGCTGTTGATTTGGTTTTAATTTGATTATATTCACCAGATTCTTCAATATCTTGCGCATAATCTGTCCAATCACTATATGATTTTGAGTTACCACTACCACCACCTCTTCTTCTTTTTAAATTATTATCACCACCACTCGACATATTATTATTTATATATTATTTTTTTAAAAATAAAGTACTATATATTCTATACTATAAATAATAAATAAAAATAATAAAACAAACAAATAATAACTCTTTATTTATTTGTATGTTATTGTAAAGGGTGAGTTTTTAAAAAAATATATAAATTAAAAAATTTATTTTTTTAAAATTTAAAAAAATTAAAAAAAAAAAAAAAATTTATTTTCTTTTTTATTTAATAAATTAAATAAATAAATATTATCTTTTTTTTTTTGATTATATTAATTTGATAGAATACTATAGTATTGATATTTAATTTTTATTGTCTTTAAATGAAAGCATTGTTAAGGGTAACAATGAAGTTCGCTCCCCAAATCGATAAAGTCATATGATTTCAATGGTATGTGTGTGTATATATATTATTGTAAAAATAATGATGGGGTTAGAATAATATATAGTTCATAAATAAATTAATTTTGTAATGTAATACAATTAACACAATTTATATTATTTAAATTAAACCTTCTTTCAATCACGTTTTTTGCTATAACATAGATAATTTCCAAAAAAATTTAAAAAAAAAATTGAAAAAAAAATTGAAAAAAAACGACTCTTGTAAATTTTTTTTGGTTTGATAATAATTTTTAGCGTTTTTATAACAACAATACATATACAATGAAGGTTATCCAATCAAATCGTAAAGTCGTTATCCCAGACAACGGTATGTATATAATTGTTAATGTGAGAATGTAGATGATAGATTGATAGATTGATAGAATGATAATGGAGAAAGAGACAAATCTATCTCGAATCTATCTCAAAATTCAAATAAATCAAATATTAATAATGACCACCACTCATCAAATCAATCACAATTCCACTATCAAATATAATAGTTACCGTTGAGGTCAAAGGTCGTTTTGTAAAAGTTACCGGTCCACGTGGTACTTTATCAAAAGAATTCAACCATTTATCAGTTGATATCAATTTAGTCAGCAAAAAGGAATTAACAATCGATTTATGGTTCGGTAACAGAAAACAAATTGCATGTATCAAAACTGTCTCATCTCACATCGAAAATATGATTACTGGTGTCACTAAAGGTTACGAATACAGAATGAGATTTGTCTATGCACATTTCCCAATTAACGTTGCCGTCACTGATAGCGGTCGTGTTGTTGAAATCCGTAATTTCTTTGGTGAAAAAATCGTTCGTCGTATCGAATTATTAAATGGTATCACTTGTTATCGTAATGAAAAAGCAAAGGATGAAATCGTTTTAACCGGTAACGATCTCGAATTATTATCACAATCATGTGCAACCATCCAATTAAGATCTGCCATTAAATACAAGGATGTCAGAAAATTCCTTGATGGTATTTATGTCTCAGAACGTAACGTCTTAGAAGCTGCCAACTAAATAAAATTTTTTTAAATATTGTTGATTAAAAAAAGTAATATAGCTAAAAAAAAAAATTCCCCAAATATATAAATGTAGAGTAGTTGTGTATAGCATAGTAATTATCCATTTTTTTATTATTATTTATTAGTTGTGTTGGGATTTAATATTGATGAATATCGATAACTTTAAGGTAATCATAATCTTTTTTAAACCATCACTAATAATTTGGTACATATTCAACTTGTGTATTTTGCTCTCTTTTCACTATTTACTGTTGTTATTTATCTTTGTTCTTTTATTTGTATACTTAAAATTTGAATTCAAATACTACTTTTTGTGAATATCATGAACCTATTGATTTTTTAATATTTGTTTAATTCTTATCAGATATCCGTTTAAACCATCCTTTTGAAAGAACATTCAATAAAAACTAAAAGCTACAGTTTCAATTGTTTTTTAATTTATCATTTGAATCAACATATTTTTTGAATGTATTTGTTGTTGTCGCCCACTTTGTTTTAATATTTGTCAATATAAAATTTGAATAATACCACATTTTGTTCGTTGGGCCATGATTTAGTCGTATAGATTAGTTACCGTTGAGGTCAAAGGGTGTTCTGTAAAAGTTACCGGACCACGTAATACTTTATCTAAAGAATTCAACCATTTATCAGTTGATATCAATTTAGTCAGAAAGATATTTTTTTGATTTTTATTTTTTTTCTTTTTCCTTTACAAAATTTATTAACAACAACCACACACGTTATTTGATTGGCAAAGATGACAGATATTTTATTAGATACATTGTTTTATAAAGTGTTTCATAATAAATATATTAGAACAATAATTTTTAGTTACTTTCCTATATATGTATTTGAAAATCAATCAACAGAATGTTATGGATCAACAAAATGGAAAGATGGTGATGATAATAATAGTGTAATAATAACAGAAAATAAGAAATCAATAACGAGTGGATGCTGGGGTAAAAATCCAATATTATTTAATCAAGATTTAACAATTAGTTTTGATTTTCAAATGATTACTAAAGGTACACCAGCAGATGGTATGGCAATTGTATTTTTAAAAGATCATTATTCTAAATGTAATAAATTCACAAGAAATATTGGTGGTAATTTAGGTTATAAAGGATTTACCAAAGGTATTGCAGCAATTGAATTTGATATTTATAATAATCAAGAAGAAAATGATCCAAATGATAATCATATTGCAATTCAAACTGTTGATAAATATACAATACCTAGATTGTCGACACATAGTTCATTTACACTTGCAACAGCATCACCAAAATATAAATTGAATAATGGAGAAATTCACAGAGTAAATATTATATACAATCATGAAAATAAATCATTTTCGGTTGTATTGAATTATATTGTATTAATTGGTAATACTCAAATACCCGAATTAATAAATCATAATGAAATTGATAATGTTTATATTGGTATAACTGGTTCAACTGGATTATATTTTCAAACTCAAATTGTTTCAAATTTTCAAATTTTAAAACCAAAAAATTAACAAATTTATTGTGAATATTATTTTCTTGACTAAAAAATAAATAAAAGTAAAAATATAATTGAATCTTATCAAAAAAAGAACTGTGTCCACACCTTGAACTTGCTATTGGAAACAATTTACATCTATCTTATTTAATTTGTGGATGTATCGACCCGAGGCGCCCTTTTGGGTTTTTGCAGAGATCTTTTTTCGGTTTAAACAGAGGTAGTTCAAAGCGTGGCCACGTGGAGGATCACACCAAATGAATAATATTTACACCATAATAGATTCCCAATCATTTATTATGGAGGCATGCCTTTTATCAATTGAAAAAAAAATTTGAAATTCATTTATAAAACCCGGAACAAAGCAAAAAAAAAAAAATTGTAAAATATAAATATGAATATAGAACCAGTTTATAATTATTGTTAATCACACATATATATAAACCTACATTTCCTTTGCCCATTTTAAGCCTAATTTCTTTAAAACAATATAATGAATATATGTTGTAAAATTACAAAAATTAATTTTTTTTTTATTTTTTTGTCATGATTTAAAAAATAAAAAAAAAAAAAAAAAAAAAAAAAAAACTAATTTTTATGTAGCTATAAAAATATATACACACACACAGGTCAATATAAATAAATAATGTCAAGAAAGAAAAAGAGAGAACAATTAGAAGAGAGTAACAACAATAACAACAGTAACAATAATATAGATAATCAAGATGATAGAAAATTAAAGAAACAAAAGAACGAGAATGAAGTAAGAAAGATATTAATTGAAGAAGCATCATCATTAGGAATATCATTTAAAACAGGTACAACAAACAATAATATAGAAAAACAAATTAAAATAGTAAATAATATTAAACAAGAGTTATTGAAACAACAACAAGATAGTAAAAATATAAATTCATTCAACAAGATGAATGAATTGAAAATTAAGAAGGTATTGATCAATGTGAATTATTATTTTGGAAAATATTTAGAAACAAATCCATTTACAAAAATATAATGTCAAATATGTATGCACATTCATTTTATGAATACAACTCTATAATATCGGTTTCAAATATGTCAACACAACCTTTTAAGATACAAGGTGATTAGAAACGAGTATCTTACATTTTGTACACATGGTAGTAAAACTGACCACACATTATCAATAATATTCAGTACCATTAGAAGTAAAGATGATAGAGGCTTTTATAATTCTTTATTCAATCACTACAGAATTAATATATTGGAATTACATACACGTGATCATATAAAATTGGAAGAACTAGCAAACAAAAGTATAGCAAATGATTGTTTGGTAGCATTAATGGAATTAATTGAAATGTATGATTATTTACCATCTCAATCAAATGTGGATACTGCTGTTTTTAATGGTTCAATTCAAGTAATTGAATTCTTGATGTACAAATTCAATTTGCATTTAGATGATGATCAATTATTTAATGATGATGAAAACGTTGAAGAACAATTGAATTCATTACATTATTTATATAAAAATTCTAGTATTGATAGTAATGGTGCTACGAAAGCCATTTCAAGTTTATTTCAATTAAATTCAACTCTTGTAGAAACCACTGGATTAAATGGTCAAATCGTTGATTTAGTTTCAAATTGTATAATAAAGGAAGAATCAACAATTGGATCATTAATTATAATCAAGTTAGTAATGATAGCTCATCAATTTGAATCATATAATAAGTCAACAGAATTCAGCAAACAACTTCAGGTATTGGAATTATCTCAAATTAAAAATTTTGAAAATGATTTAGAATTACAAGGTCAATTAAAATCAACGAGATCCACAACATCAATTAGAGCCAAATAGGACAATAATAATGGGGTTATTGGATATATATTATTTTTATAGTGGTTCAATTAAAACACTACTTCAATTTTATTTCGGAAACAATTTGATAAACAACATGGATGGTCATTTACTAAACTCAAAGTATATGGTATACGACTACATTTTAACTACATTTAAAACATGCAATATTTTAATATTTGATTGGCTAATTGGTAATGGGTTTGAAGATGAATTATTATCATTTTATTGGACAATTCAATATCAATACAATAGAAAGATTTTATTAAAATTGTTTCTTTACTTTAATATTTTGGCAATTTGAAAATAATGGTTCTTCTCCATTATTTTCAGTTGATTTATTAGATACATCAATTCCAGCATTTATCAAATCCATTGATGTATTAAAATTGTTATTTGAAAAACATATGCATTTATTCGACTCACAATCTTGGTGGTACTTTAGAGACGAATTGGAGTTAATTAAAAGCTATGAGGCATTATGGATAGAATCATCTTTATGTAAATTGGAATTTACAAGTGTATCAAATGAATTCAATACAAGACCATTATCAAAACAAATTGTTGAACATATAATCATTTCACCATCATTTAATAAAAGTGATTATCAAGCATACAAACTCATCTTTTCATTGGGATCAAAATTCAACTCATCAAAATTAACCATGTCAAAGGCTGAATACTATAAAACCATGGATCATATAATAGGTAAAAATGTTGATATTACAATCACAACAAGCGAAAACAACATCAACTACAATGAATCACTCTCAATGTTTGGAAGTATATAAATACTTTGATTGGTTGTTTATGAATCATAATCATCAGTTACAACAAGGTGGTCACTTTTACATTGATGAAAAAACTCAAATTGATTTATTCATGTCTCTTAAACGATACGAATCATTAGATATTCATTCAATCACACAACAACCAATTCACATTGATTTTCAATTGGTATCACATGTTCTCAAATTAATTTTGGTGATCATTATATTCCATCTTATTTTCCACCAATGGATGCTCATGAATTGGAAGAAAAACAAAAACGTATTGCAATCTACAAAGAATATTTAACCAAATTATTATATGAAATTGGTAAAACTGGGCACAAACAATCATTTTATTTGATATTTCAAAATTATACATCAATATTGCAAAAGAAAGAGAAATCCAATAATGGTATATTCACATATGATGAATAAAAAAAAATATTAACTTATTCATTACAATTTGAACACTTGGATTTTTCAGCATTACTTTTAAATTTCTTTCATCTTAGAGATAAAGATACCAATAATTTAAATTAAGTGACCTTGTAAAATCTTATTTTAAATAAAATAAAAATCATTAAATATATAGATTTTAATATTAAAATTAGTTTATTTTATTATTTTTTTTTTTATATTGCTGTTTGTCCATTTAAATTACAACTGTTCAATAAACCTTCACCATTTATTTGGTATTCGCTTTATCCGAATATAACATTCAAAAAGAATCAACTCTTCATTTGGTATTAATATTAAGAGGTGGTAATTGAAAAAAAAAGCAATAAACATATTTAAAAACCATTTGATTTTTTTTGTATCATAAAATTATCTCTTTTTTTCTTCGTTTTAAAACATTATTTATTCTGTTAATTACATATTGAAAATTCAAAAAAAAAAATAATAATTTTAAAATATTAAAAAGCTAGGTGAACAAAATATAAATTAGTTTTTTATTTTATTAATTAATGTTATTAATATAACAATCGGTTTGGTTTGATGGACATTTATAATCAAGAATGTTCAAATTCATTGATTTAAAAATTTTGGTAATTTAATTGATTTTCTTAATTTATGAGCATGTGCTTTACCCAATGGAGTTGGGTTAGTGAAACAAACACTTGGTAAATTGAAATCAGATGGTTCAGATACTGGTGAATAATTAAATACATTTTGAATTGAGAAACCTTCATTACCAACTGGTCCATTGTTTTCAGAGTAAATTGAAGTTACTGAACAATCCAATTTATTAACTAATAAAGTATTAGTTGTAACGTTTCCAGGTGTATAAACAATGAATGCTTCAGTTGGAAATGTACCAAGATTGAGATCACCAACATATGCGATATTAAAAGTTGATGGTATTGATACTTGTAATGGTCCAGAGTAACATACTAATTGACCATTGTCTGATGATACCAAATATTCAGTTTCCTATTAATATATTTAAATATAATTAATATTTATTAAATTAATAAATTAATTATCATTCTAAAATGATCATTACATACATTATTTTTAAATGCCCAAATTGCACCTTCTACTGAATAACCATCTCCACTAACTTGGAAAGTACTGAAAACTCTTTCATTAACATAATCAACATCAAAATAACCTTGTTCATAAAATGATTCTTGAGTTACACCTTGAACAGCAACAGTATTAATATCATAAGCAGCTAATGCATATGCACCTCTATATGCTGATAATGATTGAACACCATTAATAAAACAATGTTGATCACTAAATTTATTGATTTTTTCATGTTTTGCATTAATCTTTTGACTTGAAATCTTGAATGCATTTGAATTTGATAATGCAATTGAGATAATTAAAATTAATGATAAAAGTAATTTCATTTTTATTGTTTTATTATTATTGGTTATTGTTTGTTAATTGTAATATTTAATATTTAAATGTATAATTTGTAATTTATTTTGAAATGATTAATAAATAATTAATTATTTTTTGTCTTTTTATATTCATTTAATTTTGGTAAAAACTAAATTTTGAAACTTCAAAAGTTATAACAAATGGTTATAATAGTTACATCACTTTATAATTTAAACCAAAATAATCTTTAAACTTTTCAATATAATACATCATTTTTTGATCTAAAAATATATAATTGTAAATTATTAATTAAATACTCCATAATTTAAGATACTTTTTTTAAAAAAAGATATTTTTTTTATAATTTTAATTTTTTTA
>JACAFY010002166.1:0-10393 GCA_015252635.1 Dictyostelium capitatum
AACAATTTTAAATTAAATAAAATTTACCCACTATTGAATAGGCCAATTTAAATTTTTTTTTTCTTTTTTTTAAAATTTTTTTTTTTTTTTTCATTTTTTTTATTTTTTAATGATAAAAAAAAAATCGTTTCGCATTACCAGTAATTTATATATAATATCAAAAAAGTAATATGGTAGAGATTATAGGGGATCCAGAATTTAGTAAATTTTTAATATCTACATTAGATCCAATTTGTATTTTTGATCCATCATCTTTATCAGATTATATCAAAGAGTTATTGACCAATGGGTTTCAGAGTAGAAAAGAATTGGAAGATTCATTCTCAAAGGATTTAGAAGATTTTTTACACGAAAATACAAAATCATTTATTAGTACACTGGTATCAAAATTAGAATCTAAAAATTATTTTCAAAAAACTTCTTCAACACCACCTCAACAACTTCCTCGTCAAACAACAACCACTACAAGTAATAACAACAATATCAAAGAAAGAGATTCAAGAGATAATAGAGATTACAACAACAACAACAACAACAGTAATAGAAGTAGTAATAACAGAGGGGATGATCATGAAAGGGATTATAATACAAATAGTGATAGAAAAAGAGGTAGAGAAAGAGAAAGAGATAGAGATAGATCAAGATCACCTTCTTACAACAATAATAGTAGAAAAAGGTCAAGATCAAGATCAAATGAAGATTTAGATGATCGTAGAAGCAGTAACAATAATGGTAGAAATTATAATAACAACAACAACAACAACAACAACAACAATATTGATAATAGATCATATAAAAGAAGATCAACAACATCAGATGATAACAACAATTATACAAATCAACAACAACAACAACAACAACTACAACCAGGTACAAATTTTAAAAAAAGTTTAAAAAAGTGTAAATACATGGAGAAGTCTGGATCTTGTACTCGTGGCGATACATGTAATTTTTCACATGATCTATCAAATAACAACAACAACAACAACATGGATATGAATATGAATATGAATATGAATATAAATAATAATAACAATAACAATAACTTCGATGGTAATAACGGTGGTGATTTTAACTTTAGAGGTGGTAACAATTTTAATATAGTTAATGGTGATGAACATAACTCTCCGCCATTTCCATTTGATAATAATAATAATATAAACCAACTTTCTCATCAAATGATGTTTCCTCTTCCACATTTTAATCAACAACCACCACCATTTCCTATGATGGATAATAATCAAATGTACATAAATCAAATGAATCCAAATTTGAATTTTAATAATAATAATAACTATAACAACAATGGAAATTATAATATGGATTTTAGTAATAATAATAATAATAATAATAATAATAACAATGATGACTTGAATAATATAATAGAATTTCAAGGAGATGCACAACTACAATTACAACAACAAAATAACAATTTTAATAACAACTTTAATAATAATAACAATAACAAGAATAACAATAATAACAATAATAACAACAGAAATAAACATCACCATCAAAATCAACAACAACAACAAGATAATATTAAAACATCATCAAATTGTCCAAGTTCAGAATCAACTAAATTAGTTATCACAAATATACCAATTCAACAAAATACTGAAGAAGAAATTAAAGAACATTTTTCAAAGTTTGGAACAGTAGTTACAATTACGAAAATATCAACTGCCAAATCAACAGTGGAAATGTCAAGCAATGCCGAAGCGATAAAGGCAATGAAATCACCTGAAGCAATTATGAATAATAGATTTATCAAATTATTTTGGTATGATTCTTTAGATTCAATTGCAAGTTTAAAGAAAACTAAATTTGAAGAACAACAAGAGAAACAGGAACTAATTCAAAAGAAAAAAGAAGAAAAAGAGAAACGAGATGCAGAATTGATGAAGATGCGTGAACAAATGTTATTGAAAAAACTTGAAGAAAGAAAGAAACAATCTGAAAAGAAAATAGAGTTGACAAACATTGTAAAGAGTAGAGAAGAATTGAGAAATCAACAATTGGAACTTCAAAAACAATTACTTGGTAAATTGGTTACTTGTAAAGATGAAAAAGAAAAAGATCAAATTAAAGAATCCATTAAACTGTTAACAAAATCAATCACTGAATCATTACAAAAAGATCAACAAACTACATTACAACTAAATCAATTAAACCAACCTATCAGCAACAACAATATGGTTATTAAAAAGCAACAACAACAACAACAAATACAACAACAAATACAACAAAATCAAGAAAATGAACAATCGATTGGTGGTAATGATATTGGTGGTGGTAGTAATATTGAAAAATTATCAAATACATTAAAAGAATTGGAATCTGAAGCAAAAAGTTTAGGTATTTTAGAACAACAACAACAACATAAACCAATACCAACTACACCGCAACCAATATATAAGAAATCAACATCAGAACCAAATTCACCATTCAAACCAAAAAATAATACAATGATTGTTGATAACAGAACCACTACAATTCAAATTATTGATCCACCAGTTGAATTTAAAAATGAAACATTGATAAAGCAATTATTTACAGATATTGTATCAATAGTTCAAAATGACAATTCCATTCAAATAAAGTTTAATAAAAGGTTATCTGCAGAAAGAGTATTTATAGTGGCAAAAGTTTATAAAGGTAAAAATTTAAATATTCAATGGGTAGAATTTAATCAACAACCAAAAGATGAAATATTTAAAGACGCACCACAACAACAAGAAGTACAACCAGAAGAACAAGAAGAACCAATATTTGAAACAATTACAAAAGTTACTGATCAAGATAAAAACAACGATAATGACGATGATGATGAAGATTATGACTATTATGACGATGATGATGATAAACCTTCTTGGAAGAAACACTAAAAAAGAAATTATCAAAACAAAATTTGTTCAAAAAAAAAAATAAAAATAAAAGTATAATAATAAAAAAATAACCATAATCTATATATATAAACCATTTTTAAAATTATCATATGATTTATATAAATATAAATAAAACAGTAATAATTATAATAATAAAAAAAACCAATTTATTTATATGTAGATATCGCAATAAATTATTTCAGATATCAATAGATTTATTTAATTAATCCAAAATAAATAAATTCGGATGGACAGTTGTACATTGTGGTGTTTTAAATAAAAAGTTGTGCTATTATAATATATTTAGAAAATCTATAGATATGTTAAGGGTCTTTTTTTTTTATTTTGTGCGTGGATTCCATAGAATTTTAAAATTAATTTAATTTTAATTCGAAAAAAATAAAAAAAAAAACATTTTTTTTCCAATTTTAGTTTTTAGGAATCTCTTTTTTTTTAAACCTTTTTTAAATTAACCAATGAAAAAAAAAAAAAACGTTTATTAAATGAATGATTATTATTTTAATTTTTAATATTTTATAATTAATAATAAAAAAGTTTGGGTTTTTTGTTTATTTAAACAGCAAGTTTTTACTAATTTCTTTAATCTAAACAACAAACATATATTTAATAATAACCTTTTTAAATATATAAAAATCAAATAAATAAAAAAAAAAACTAAATAACTAAATAAATAAATAAAAGAATGAAATTAATATTAATAATTGGAAGTACTGGAGTTGGTAAAACTAATTTATCAATTGAATATGCTAAAAAATATAATGTACCAGTTGTAGTATTAGATAGAATTCAATGTTTTCCACAATTATCAATAACATCCGGTAGACCTGATGAAAGAGAATTTATTGGTACTAAAAGATACTACTTGTCAAATTTAATGGTAGAATCTGGATGTGAATTAATTTCAAAGGAATACTATTTACAAAAATTGAATGATATATTATATGAAATTAAAAATAATGGGGCAAATTCAGTTGGTGATGATGAATATGGTTGTATACTAGAAGGTGGTTCAATAACATTATTACAAGAGATATTGGGAAATTTAGATATTATTCCATATACAGTTGATAAAATAATATATATTAGACCAAATGATACAATTGAAAATCATAAATTATATAAATCTAAAATAACAAAAAGAGTTGAAGAAATGTTATTCCCAAATGACACAATTCAAAAACAAGAAGTAATTACTGCTAGTAGTAGACCAATTCAAGTATCACAAAATAATGATTCAGAAATATTAGAAATTTCAAGAATATTAGAATCTTCAAAAAATAAATCAAAATATAATGAAATTAAAAATGTATTAATATCATTAATTGGATTAGTTGGAGTTCAACATATATTTAATTATATTGATAAATATCCAACCTTAAAGAATTTACCATCATTTAAAAAACAAGAAATAAAATCAAATTTAATAGAAACTATAACTGATTTACATTATAGTTATGCTAAAGGTCAAATTTCAATGATGGATAAATTAGTAAAACAATTACCCAATTCAATTGAATTTGAAAATAAAACTGTAAACCTATAGTAGTAGCAGTAGTAGCAGTAGTAGTAGTAGTGGTAGTAGCACTAGTAGTGGTAGTAGTGGTTTAAATAAAAAATGTACATAATAAAAAAAAAAAAAAAACTATTTAAATTATTAAAAAATATATATCATTTATTTATTCTGTTTTTATTATTGATATGTATTAAATTCACCATTTTTATAACTATTTAAAATTGATTTATATTCATATGGGAATGATATATCTGAAATTTGATCACCAATTGTTTCTAAAACTTGTGAAATTATATTTTTACCAACTGTAGTAGCAGATTATAAATATTAGTATAGCAAATATAAAAATATATGTATATTATGATCTACTTACTAATTTTAAAGATTCTAAAATGTGGTCTCGAAGTTTTTAATACACCTAAACAATTTTGAGGTGGTTCAATTGAATTTGAAAATGCTTTCAAGAGGTAATAATCTTTTGTAATTGTAAATTTATCCAATTCAATTTGAGATGAAATATCAGATTCCAATTTATCAATTACTGCTAATAATCTAAATAACGGTGTTAAAAATCTTTGTGGGATTTGATATTTGTGAAGATATTCCATAACCTCTGGTTGATCGTTAATTTGTGCTGATACTATTAATGATCCAATTGCTTCAATTGCATATAAAAGTGATTGAGTATTTGATAATGCTTGTCTGATTTCACATTCATATAAATTGAAATCAAATTTCATACCTGTGATTAAATTTAATGATTTTAAAACAAATCCTTCAACTTTTGAAATTAATTGTTTCTTTTTATCTGCTAATGTTGTTGCTTTGGTGGTTGGTGTTGTTGTTGAAGCTGATGTTGTTGCGGTTGTTGAATCTCCATCATTCTTTTTATAAAGGTTATTACCTTCAATATATTCTCTTGGACACTGTAGGATTGTATAGATAGTACAATTAATATTATGTTGGTTAAAAGACATATATTTTAATAAGACAATTTATACCTACATTTAAAACTTCAGTTAAATCAAAAATTTGATCTTCATATTGACGAATTATTTTAACAATTGAGGTATCATCGGATAATTCAGTCATATCTTTGTATAGATGATTTCTTCTAGTTTGAGAATATTTTGAAAGATGAAGGAAATCTTTCCAACCCAATGTTTGAATTAATGGATCTTCACAATAGATTGCACAAAGTAAAAATACATTTGGATTTTCAATTATAATTTTACCATAATTATCTTTTGAATTTAATAATGGTGATGATGATCCACCAATTGCTGATACTGATGTTGTTGGTTGTTGTTGTTGAGGTGGTTGTTGTTGTGACTCTAATGAAACACTATTAAATTTATCCAATGAAAATCTAAAATTACGTGTAAAATAAATTTCAAATAATCTACCTCTTGTTAAATTTTGGAATATAATTGCAAATGTAAAACACCATAATTTAATTGAATAAATTAAAATTTGAACTGTAAATGTTTTAAATAAAATTCTAATAATAGTAGTAGTAGTAGTAGCAGTGGTATTAGTAACATGATGATGATGATGATAATATAATGTACATTTACATATATGTGGATATCCATTTACTTACAAAAATATAAAACCTAATACAAATGAACCTAAAAAGAATACATAAAATGAAGAATAAAAACCAACCCAAAAATTATTGTAAAGCATTGACTTTATTAAAAGATATGTTGATAAATTAACTTTTGGAAATGAATATACAAATTCTTGATTTGAATAAGTTCTAAAAAGTACTGATGAAACTAGCCCAATACATGAAATTATAAAACTATAAAAAAATAAATTGTATTCATATCCACATCTTTCACTGTAAATATTGATAGTAATCACTATTAGTATATTTATTTAATAGTTAATAAGAAATTATCAATACATACGGTTCCCAATTATTATTTATATTATCTTGATAACAAACTTCAATTGTTGGTGATAATGAAAATTTATTAACTGTAAGATTGTTGAAAAAGTAGTAGAGGAATAATGGTTGTAACACTATATTTAAACCAATGAATATATAATGTGGTAATGATAATACATTTGTAAAATGTTCTTTAAATGATGCTGGTACTCTTCTATAAACACTTGAAATTGAATGATATGATCCACCTAATAGTGCTTGACCAATAACATATAATGTAATTCCTAATGTATTATTACGTATAGTTGATATTATAGTTGACAATAGTGATTCTTTATTTGTTGTTGTTGTAGTTGGTGAAAACATAAAAGCAAGGAAAAACATTTGTATATAAATTAACGGTACTAAAACTATATATACTGAACTGAATGTCCATGTTCTCCATTCTTTAATTTTACCTTGAAATGTTTTATCAATACATTCACCAATTTGTTCTTTACTAAAATATTGTTGTTTTGGTATTTTATTTTGATTATATGTTGTGTTGTTGTTATTGATTGTACTATTGCTATTAATTGATTGATTTATATTATTATTATTATTATTATTATTATTATTATTATTATAAACACCCATACCACTATTCATACCATATGCATTTGTTCCATACATGGATTGATTCATATTATTATTTATATTTTGTTGTTGAAAACCTCCTCCATACATTTTTATTTGTTGTTCAATGATGTTTGAAGTTTCTCGATCATTGGTGAAATTTTAAAAATGAAAAAAAAAAATAAAAAAATGAAAAAAAATTCATAAAAAATTCAAAAAAAATTATAAAAAAATAAAGAGAGGCAAATTCAAAAGGCTTCTTATTTGTTGATGGGTTATTATTAATCCAAACACACAAAGAAATTATATATATTAAATAGTCACTATTGGTAAAAATATACAATTTCAATACAAAGTTAAATTAAAATTTGAAAAGTTTTCTAAAAACTGACAATCAAAAAAATAATATCTCAATTATTAATTTCTTATAAACAAATTCAACATTTACATTTATCATTAATAAAAAAAAAAATAGTTACCATTTTTTTTTTATTTGGAATCTGGATTCAAACCCGTATTGACAATATCTAAATTTTATATATTTGATTTTGATTGATTTTATTGATGATGTTGATGATAATAATAATAATAATAAGAAACGAAAATCGCATATTAATTTTTGATTGACGAGAAATTGATTGGTTTTGTCTTGATAATTATTAGAAATTGATTATTTAATAATAATCACACAATTTATTTTATTTTTTTTTTATGATATGAATTTATTAAAAAGTTTGAAAACACCAGAAACATAATTTTTAATACTAAAGGTGTTGATGTTTATTAATCGAATATAATTCAATCTTTAATAAAGTGTTGTATTTTTAAAATTCTGGTTGTGTGAGTTGTCTTTTTTTTTTTTTATTTTTTTGTCTTTCTGATATTTTTTTTTATTATAAATTAATAATTAAACATGGGCGAATTTACAATATATATTTATGAAGATTTGCGAGCGATTAATACATACATGTTTGATTGATTGAACGAGCACTCTCTTGATATCAATATCGCGTTTTATGAGACAACATCTCTAATTAAAAATTGGGTTGACCAAATTACAAAAATCTATGTGAGATTTAAATTGAGAACTCACTGAAAACTAAAAATTATATGTTGAGTGTATGTGTGTGCGTGTTTGTGTTTGTGTATGTGTATGTGTTATTTTATGTGTTGCTATAAATATTAATAAAGTTTCTAATTTTAACTTTTTAAACCTACATACATTTTTTTTTAAAATGTGAGACAACGAGTTAGGAGAATCGATCCAATCTTAGAAAATCATATGGTTTTATGTGATAAAATTTCAATTTTTATCTGTATAGAATGGGGATTGTAACTGCTTTAACTGTACACTAAATTGATTGTATATTTGACACAATTTGTTTAATTGTCAATGTATCACCACGCCATCTTTAACAGTGTACTTTCTATATATATATAAGTGTAGATTCATAATATAAAATGACATTAGTATACATATTTATAAAAATATATTACATTTGTGTGAAACTTTATCCTAACACTTGTACAAGAGAGATTATTTTTATTATGTGATATGAAAAAGAAAGTAATGTGATTTAAAATCACTCAAACATCAACATGTACTCACAAGCACACTAAGATTATATATGTACTTTTGTATCACATACTATACATACATGTGTATATACATACTTTTTCATATGAATTTAAATACTGCGATCATGTCATGTGATTAATAATTTTTTTATTTTTTGTTGTTGTTATTGCTGTTGTTTGGATCTAATAAACATTTCAGTGAATGAAATTAAATTTGTAGTGGTGGGTCATTGATTAATCATAAAATGTAAAAAATGTAAATGTACTAAAAAAACTTTACAAATGAGGAAATAGTAATTTTGAAATCCACCCCATTAAAAAGAGTAATCACATGTACTTATATAGTTTAATAATAACAAAACAATAACCCACCTTTTAAAAAGATAAGCAAAAGAGCACGTGAATATAAATTGTTTCTATTTCTAAAAATAATAACTCTCCTTTTATTAACATTTTACCCAAATTATACAAAAAGGGTAAGAAACGCAGTGGAAAAAAAGGGTATTATTACAATGTAATTATAGTACCCACATGTGAAAAATAACAAAACAAATTAAAAGTGTAAACCAACTGTACAATTATAATTATAATAAATAATAATGGGGTTTGTTCATTTGCAGTTTTTGAAAAAAAAAAAAATTATTTTTAACAGCAAAAAATAATAAATTGACCCAATAATATTTTGCTGTTAAATTGAAAAAAATAACGGGTATTATTGAACAACAACAATAATTAATTTTTTTTTTTTTTTTATTTAAATCAATTTAAAATTTCATTAATATGTACATGTTGTTTGTTGTAAGTATATCAATTATTTCTTTTTTTCTTTTTTTTTTTTTATTCATATAAATTCGATTGAATTATTATTATTGTAATTTTTTTAATAAAAGGTTTTTAAGTAATTGAAATCTATACTCGCAAAATGTTGTTGGTTGTGGTTTGGTATGTGTTGTTTTTGTTGTTGTTGTTGTTGTTGAGCTAAGTTTAATATTGAAGCGAAAAACGCATTTTTATTTATTTGATTGATTGATTGATTGATTATGGTGATAGTTATTTGAAATAGTATGAGAGATAGTTTTGAAAATATATAAAACCGTTTGTGGTTTACCTACATAGTGTGTATTTTGAATTTTTTGGATAAATAGTATGATGAAATTTTTTAGTATGGCTGATTAAATTTTCAATCTTGAATTGAAAAGTGAAAATATTATTTTTTCATAATAAAAATGATAAAAATTTCAGTTTTTCACAGTGATAAAAAAATATCAGATGACACAAAAAGACAATCAACATTTTTTTTTTTTTTTTAACAAGAGCATAAATTCACACACACGGTTTTTTGGTGATTTATTTTTAACAAAAAACAACTGTGTTGGCTATTGAGCCATTTATTAAATTATTTAAACGTTGATCTGTATTACTAAAATAATGAAAAATAATTAAAATTATAAAAAAAAAAGATTTACAAAAAATCACTTTTTCGTAATTTTAAATTATCAATGGGCAAATTTATAATAATCAATGTTTATTGGCTAGATTATTATAATGATGGGTCAATAATAATCTAATTTTTTTTAAAAATTTAGATTTGTGAGATTTTTTGTTTGTGCGAATTTCTTTTGAAATTTTTGCAACACTCCAACCATATAACTGTATGGTGAATGTATTAATTTAAAATAATTTTAAATTGGTCGACCAGATTACAAAAAAATCTCTATTTTATTTAAATTGATCAAAATAAATAAAATTAAGAAAAAAAAACATTTTGATGATTTGTATAAAAAAAAAAAGATTTCACACATTAATCCATTGAAAAACAATAATAAATATATATATTTTTTAATTTTATTTAATTTATTATTTGGAGATTTTTTAAAAAAA
>JACAFY010002167.1:0-18055 GCA_015252635.1 Dictyostelium capitatum
TAACTAATAATTTTTATCTTAATTAAAAAATTAAAAATATTTAAAAATTTTATTTAATAAAATACATAAAAAAAAAAAAAAAATAAAAAAAAAAAAAAAAAAAAAACTTATAAATAATTTTTTTTTAAATTAATAGGTTGAAATTTACAATTCTTTCTTTTTTTTTTTTTTACCAACACGTGTTAATTTTCAACAACCATCATATTTAAAGAACACAATCATACAAAGAATAAAAATTTGACTGTTTGTTTGTAGATATTTGCACAAAACCGTTTTCTCGAATTAAAATTTAAATATTTAAATTTGGGTTTAAAAAAATTTGCTCAGAAAAAAAAAAATATAAAAAAAAGAAAAAAAAAAAATCTTTTTCGTTTTAAAAATTTTCATTTTCTTTAAACCACATAACAACAATCATCACTTAAAAATGACAACAAAACCAGAAGGTCCATCAAAATGTACATGGAAATTAAATGAACCAAATGTAGCTTCACCACATTCTACTAAAAGGTATAAAATACTTTATTTATATATCAGCGTGTTGAAAAAACAATACATAGTTTTTAATTGGATGAAATTTCCAAATATTAATAATATCTTTTCATCTATCTGTTCAACAACAATGTTTTTTTTTTTTTTTTATATAGAACACCAAAGAAATTAATTATGGATACAATTCTTGATAATATTGGTGAAACACCATTAGTTAGAGTTAATAAAGTATCAGCAGGATTAGAATGTGAATTAGTTGCAAAATGTGAATTTTTCAATGCAGGTGGTTCAGTTAAAGATCGTATTGGATATCGTATGATTAGTGATGCAGAAGACAGTGGTAGAATTAAGAAAGGAGATACATTAATTGAACCAACATCAGGTAATACTGGTATTGGTTTAGCATTGACTGCAGCAATTAAAGGTTATAAAATGATCATTACATTACCAGAAAAAATGTCACAAGAAAAAGTAGATGTACTCAAAGCATTAGGTGCAGATATTATTCGTACTCCTACTGAAGCAGCATTTGATGCACCAGAATCACACATTGGTGTTGCAAAGAAATTAAATGCAGAAATCCCAAATAGTCATATTCTCGATCAATATCAAAATCCATCAAATCCATTAGCTCATTATGATGGTACTGCAGAAGAATTACTTGAGCAATGTGAAGGTAAAATCGATATGATTGTTTGTACAGCAGGTACAGGGGGTACAATCACAGGTATTGCCAGAAAAATTAAAGAAAGATTACCAAATTGTATTGTCGTTGGTGTTGATCCACATGGTTCAATTCTTGCACAACCAGAATCACTCAATGTAACCAATAAAAGTTATAAAATTGAAGGTATTGGTTATGATTTCATTCCAGAAGTACTTGAACGTAAATTGGTTGATCAATGGATTAAAACTGATGATAAAGAATCATTCATTATGGCACGTCGTTTAATTAAAGAAGAAGGTCTTCTTTGTGGTGGTAGTTCAGGTTCTGCAATGGTTGGTGCACTCCAAGCCGCTAAACAATTGAAAGCTGGTCAACGTTGTGTTGTTTTATTAGCAGATTCAATTAGAAACTATATGACTAAACATTTAAATGATGATTGGTTAGTTGACAATAGTTTTGTTGATCCACAATACAAAACTAGAGATCAACAAGAAGAAGAAAAATACCATGGTGCAACCGTTAAAGATTTAACTCTTCCAAAACCAATTACCATCTCTGCAACTACAACTTGTGCTGCTGCAGTTCAATTACTCCAACAATACGGTTTTGATCAATTACCAGTTGTTTCTGAATCTAAAAAAGTATTGGGTCAACTTACACTTGGTAATCTCCTTTCTCATATTGCTTCAAATAAAGCAAAACCAACTGATGCTGTCTCTAAAGTTATGTTCCGTTTCACTAAAAACGAAAAATATATTCAAATCACTCCAGCAACTTCCCTTGTTGCTCTCTCTAAATTTTTCGAAAATCATTCATCTGCTATCGTCACTGAAAATGATGAAATCCTTTCAATTGCAACTAAAATTGATTTATTATCTTATTTAATGAAACAAGAACAAAAATAAAAATGATAATGATGTTAATGATTTTATTATACATTTTCAGTTAATTATTATTATTATTATAAGATATTTGCATAAATTAATGGTTCTTTGTCTTACTTCTTTTATATCATTTTTAATAGGTGAATTAATTGTTGTGTATTTTTATAAAATTTGTTATTGAAATTTTTTTTTTAATAAAAGTAAGTGTATGAAAATAGAAAAACTATTCTTAAACTATTCTCACACACTTACTTTACATATTACAATTTTTAAATCATAGTTTTAAGAATTTGTTTAGTTTATTTAATTTATTTATTTATTTTTAAGTTTTGTTTTAATATTAATTTATTATTTTTTTAAAAATGATTTAAATTCGAATGGACAACCAGAAATTGATGTACCATTTACTTTTTTATTATTACAAACCAATTTACATTTGATATCTATTGAAAGAGGAGGAGTAAACACTTTAAATTTAATTGGGAAATGAATTAAAAATCCCTGTTTCCAATTGAAAATCATACTTTGTAATAAAGAATTGATTTTTATCTAAAAGTAATTGAGAAAGAATACCATCTGGAATATCTTTATTCAATCTACAATTGATTTGACCAGTTAAACAGTTACTATCCGAAGAAAATGATAACTCACTAACGTAAAATAGAGATGATAATAATTTGTTACATAATGGATCCAATGTAACACCAGAATTACTTTTATAATAATCAGTTGCTTCTTTTTCAATGAACCCTAAATCACCAACTCCATCTAGTTCAATAATTTTTGAGAATTTTGGATTATATCTAAATGCATTTACATCTAATCTAGTTTGTTTAAATATTTTGATCATTTCTTCCCACTTGTTATCACAATCTGTAATAATATTTTTAAATTCATCACCCAAACCAAGTAAATGAGAATTTGAACTTTTGGATATACTTTTGAAGTCACCACATCCAAGAGATACTAATACATCTAGATTTTTTGAATCACCCCACAAAGATATTGCCTCTTTTACTGCAAGCTGGCATGGGTTGTTATTGAGAAAACCACCATCAACATATCTTTTACCATCAATTTGATATGGTAAAAAGTAGGATGGTGCAGCACTTGTTGCTTGTAAACCTTCAATTATTAATCTACCAGGAATTGATTTTATACCATTTTGAGCTCTATGATATGATGAAAATATACATGCTTTTTTTGATTCCAAAGATACAGACGTTACTGATACTTTAATTTTATCATTAACTTGGCTAAATGTTGCATCCTTTGTGAATTGTTTAATTAAACAAGTTTCAAGAGGTTCTCTTTTATAACGACAAAATGTTGAAATGAATGAAAAAACGGAGAAATATTTATATCCAAATGTCTTTTGAAATGCTTCGGCACCCATTTTATCAAACTCTTCTTTTAGTTGACTTGGAGTCTTATTTGTTGCAGCTATTCCCAAAGCTACAATCCCTCCTGTACTTGTACCAACAATTAGATCAAATAGCTGGTCGATTGGAACTGAATATAGATTATTAAAAATATAATCTAATGCAATACATTCACCTTTACCCAATATACCACCACCATCTAAAGTTAAAATTCTACAACCCATACTTGGAATAAAGTCAACATCTTTTCCAACTATTTCACCTTTATCACATATAGTACAATTTCCGCCATTTTCAATTGAACAATCGTTACAAATAAAATGATTACAAGGTTCACATTTCTTTGATGGTGACGCCAATAAACAACCATAGCAAATATCCGATTGTTTACTGTAGTCAAATCTGGAATCGAAAAATGATGATGGTGCACAGATATTTAAAAATGATTCATCAACATACTTTTCGGTTAATTCATTTTCCAAAAATTGATAAAAATTAGTTTGTTGAAATCCACTTTCATAATGACCATCCCAACTGTAATTGACAGTAACGGTATTATTCTTTCTACCCATAAGAATATCAAAAAAACCTTTACTTTCAACCTTTTGTTCATAGGTTTCATCAGATTGATGCAATGCATGTGATCCTCTTAAATTTGTACAAGAAATTCCAACATATTTAGGATGAACAGATCTACAAGGAATAATCCTTTGAACATGACTCGACAATTCAACCAAACCATTTCGATGGATCTCTAAAAGGATTCTTACATCTGATTTACCAAATCCACATGTTTTCATCAATTTAGCGAATATATATACCAATCTTGTTTTTAAGATTCCCAAAGCTCTAGTGTATGCCATAAAACCACTATTTTTTAATGATTTGAAATGTTCGTAATATGAAGTGAAAAAACACTTTAAATTAGCTTTAAGCATTTCTAATTTGTCAGCAATAATTGAAATATTTAAATTTTCAAGCCCATAGGTTGGCACATCGTAACCTTCATCAGATAGTAAACGCATCATATTTGGTATACCTAGTGGATACTTTGAAAAATGACATACAGCTCGTTCAATGATTTTTAACGAAGATTTAACCGAAATATCGATCTTATTTTCAATTTTAAATCTTCGAGACTCCATTAACTTTGTTTCAATTAAATCACGAAGAATTTGTTGTTGTTTAAAATATCTTTTCAAAACTGGTCCATTTTGAATTTCATTTGTGTTTGGAACCATAATTACAGATATGGATTGGAAGAATACCCTACTTTTAATAAAATAATCTTCTTCGCCACCAAAATATCTACTTTCCATTACTTTTGGATCATCATATTCTTCCGATAGTGAAGATTTGTTGAATAAAACAATTAAATGAGGTTTAGATTGCAAATTTGTAGATGATGATGAAACTATTGCAAATGTCATAATATCAGAAAGTAATTGTTGCTTTGATTTTTGGTCCAATACAGTTGTTAAAACAATAACATCTGAACAAAGATACAATAATCTTGGATACGAAACTTGAACTATTTTATTTCTTTTTTCTAAAACTTCTTTTTTATAATCGTCCATAGCAATATTTGATTCTATATAATTGAAATAATATATTAATATATGTTACTAATTATATTATCTACATGAATTTTATAACAAAATATAGCTTACAATTTTTTTTCCTAAACCTATTAAACTTGATATTAAATTGGCTGAATGATAGTATGGTTTATTATGATCACCACCAATACCTTCAGAATCAATTAAAACATATTTAAAATTTGGATATTTCGTGGATTTGGAAGTGTATGCATTCAAATCTGAAGAATTTGGCATAAAATCATTTAATTCGCCTGGAATTGGATGATTTGAAGAATCAGGACATAGGTTACCAATTGTTGTACTTTTACCAGATCCTGTCATACCAATTACACTAACAACACTAAGAAGATCAGTTTCTTTTAATCCATCAAAATTACTTATTACCTAATGAAATTTCACCATAGTCCAAATCAAAATAGATAAATTTATTTTTTTCTTCCATTTCAATTAACTGTTTTATTGTATTTCCATCAGTTTTATCAAATTTCATATTTAAAAATTTTGTAATTATTTGATATTGATCTAATGGTATTCTTGTATGACCAACTATTTTTCTATCATCTTCATCATCGTCATCATCTCCATGAATAATTCTTGAACAAGGGATACATAAAATCTTTTTAGTTACACAATCTGAGCAATGTTCATATTCTAAATTTGTTGTAAATGGAATCTTTGAACATTTTTTAGATGTACATTTATTATCACTTTCTTTATAAGGAATAATTTGCATTTTATATATAATTTTTTATATTAAATATTTATAATTTTTTAAAAAATAAAAAATATTTTGAATTATTATTTCAGTGGATGATTTTAAAAAAAAAGATTTAGATATTTTTAAACCTTTTTTTTTTTCTCAAATCCAAAAATGGTTTCACACAAAAATAAGTTGGGAAATTGCCCAACACCAAATAAAAAATTGTTGTGAGATCTAATAAAGATAATGTTTTTTATTACTCACATCAATCATAAGTTATTTTTTAGATATTAACATATATTTTGAAATTGATTTGTAAAAGAATAAGGTGGTTTGTCATAGAAAAAGTATAATAATATAAGTCTGGATACCCCACCACAAAAAAAAAAAAATCTAAAAAGATATTATATAATATTATTGTTGTATGTGTACTGTATTTATTATTTCAGATATTAACAAACATGTAATTTAAATTTACCAATATTTATTTTTTAAATTATATCAGTTATAATTTTAAATTGATTATATAAATGAAAATAAAAATAAAACAGTAATAAGTAGTATTCTATCAACTCTAAATATCAATGTGTGGTTTATCATATAAAATGTATAAAGACAAATAATTATTTTACACATACCACCTTTTTTTTTTCATTAAATTTTGTGGGGTGTGTTTATTTGTGTGGTGTGTGGGTATGTATGAAATAAATATTTTTTTTTAGCTGGATATGGAATGAAAAATATTATAAACTATTCATATATGGTAAATAAAATTTTAAAAAAAAATACAGCCTATTAACAGTGGTGAATTTTAATGTGTGGTAATGTGTATGTAAGAGTGTGTGTGTGGTTGTCGTAAAAAATAGTAATTACTATTTAATTTAATTCCTCATCGTATACATTGTATATTTCACTTTTAAAAAACAACACATACACCAAAACAATCTCCTATCAACGACGATTCAACAAAAAAGTCTATAAAAAAAAATTTATCATTCATTATATTTTTCAACAATATTTTTGAAATTCAAAATTAATTTATACATATATTTCTATTTCATTATAATAATAATAAATAATATTAGTAATAATATTTATCTCTCATTGTTTTTATTTATTTTTTTTCAATCACGAAAAATTTAAATACAATTAATATTTTGTTAATATAACATATATTTATATACACACCCAAAATAATTATTTATTTTATTTATCTATTTATTTTAATACATATACCCATATTTAATCAAATTTATACTAATCAATTAGTAAAAACACTTAATTAATTAATATAAAAAAAAAAAAAAAAAGTAAGTTTGTTATAAAAAAAGAAATACCATTTAAAATTAATTATTATATTTGTTTATATACACAATTCTAATTAAAAAAATATTAATAAAATTAAAAAAATTATAATATATATTTTAGAATGACAAAATCAAAAGGTAGAGAATATTTTGAAAGTAATAGTAGTAAAGGTACTACAACAAATGTTGATTTAAATAAAAAAGCATCAGCATCTGGTAAAGGATACTCAAAGAGTGGTAAAGAATCAATGTATGAAACTGGTTCACCAAAAGTTAGTGGTGGATATGCATCGGAATCACGTATTGATTCAAAAAATAAAGATAAAAGTAGTTCAGTATCTGGATATGAATATCGTAAAGATTATATAAGAAATATGGATCCAGTTGTTAATGCAGCACCATTGGGTCCAGATGGTTTACCAATTTCAGCTATTACTCATAATACTACAAATTTAGAATTGTTAAAACGTCATTATAACAGTTTGGAACGTTTAATGGATACACGTATTTTCAGAGAAAAAGCAGATGATATCACTAAAAAAGTAATTTATGATATTAAAAACATTTTATCAGATTTGATTCTCATGGTTGAAACACGTCAAGTCGATCAACAATTCCTTACTCTTTTCAAAGACATGAAATTGTTTTCTGGTGATCTTTCAAATGATAATGAACTCAAAATACTCTTGGAAGATTGGAAATCAACCATTGTTAAGATGGCATCAGGTAATGAAAGTAAAGGTATGTTACGTTCAACTACCAAAGTAGTTAGTGACCTCAGAGGTAGTGAATCAATATTCCATTTCTTTGCAGAAGGTAGTAAATTCCTTCAAATGATTGTATTGGATAAAAATAATAGTCTCATTGATGAACAAAGAGAAATTGTATTTGATCATTTTTACAAAGTATTCCGTGTACTCTCTGCAAATCCAGCATGGAATGATTTCGTTTTAAACAGTAAATCACTTAGCGGTCAAGTAAAAGATACATCTGCCATTGAAAGTAAAAATGCATCTGCTAAATTAAACACCATTAAAAATAACGACAACTTCAACTCAATGACTTCAAATTTCAAAATCTTATTACAATCTTTCATTAAAGATAAATCTGTTGCAGATGTTGACAAAGTATTTGAATATGGTGGTGAATCATTCACTGAAATTAAAAAGAATCCAGGATACAGTGCATTCATGTCTGATTTTAGAACTTTAACCATTGAACTCATGGAAAATCCAGATTTAATAGAAGACCCAGCACACAGAAAAGCAATGCGTGATCTTTATTCAAAAGGTGAAGCATTAATTACTGAAACAAAAGAATCACCTCCACTTAGAAAATTTGCATCTGAATCTGGTCGTCTCAAGGATGGTATTGCAACAGATGAGCTCAATTCACGTCTCTGGACTCATTTAAAGAGTCTTGCTGCAGATTTAAATACTCATAGTGCCAGTGGTAATCTTAGATTAGCTGGTCAATTGAAAATGTTACTTGTACCATTTTTATTGGAAGAATTTAGAACCATTTCTATTCCACCACAATCTGGTCTCACCCCAGATCGTAATATTGGATATCGTATTGGTGCAATCAATTTATCAGCAATTGAATTACTTCCAGAGAATATTCATTTTGAAATTTCACATAAAACCAATGCTGATCCATACACTCTTTCCATTATTGATCCAGATACCATTGTTTGGGTAGAATTAACTGCAATTCGTGCTCGTATTGATGCATTACCATGGGAATATGAGAAGTTTAATTTCCCAAGATTAATGGATAAAGGTTTAGCTAACATTCATCTTGATGGTAGAGGTGCTCGTGTTGGTGTTGAAATAAGAATTCTTAAAGATGGTCTTCAAAGAAAAACCCAAGTACTTGATTCATACTGTATCTTGGATAATCTTTCAATTAAATTGTATAATTGTAAACATACATTCATCTACAAAATATTCACATCAATCCTCAAAAAGAAAATTAAATTCCAAGTTGAAAAAGCTATTGCACAACAAGTAGCTAAAATAATTGCTGAAACAGATTACAAGTTGGTTGGTAAATATCAAGTAGGTAAACAAAACCGTCTCAGAATGAAAGCAAAATTAAATGGTCGTATCAATGATTTCAAAACTAAAATGAAGAAATCAACAAAAAAACAAAACAAAAACAGTGATGTTAAAAAAGGTGTATCTTCATTCTATAAAGCTGTTGTTGGTGATAAATCTGGTGAATCTGGTAGCGGTAAAACAACAACAGAAGCTATCCCGGTAGTTACTGTACCATTTGTCGAAACTACTACTACAACTACAAGACAAACTGAATCAATGGCTATTCCACAATCTACTCAATACGTTTCTGAAACAAGCACAATCGCTCAGAAAAAAGTATTTGAAAATGATAATCAAAAAGTAATTGAAACTCAAGAAAAAACAACTTATGTTGGTCCATCTACAAATTAAATTAATCAACAATTTAATAATTTCAAATAATAATAGTTAAAAAAAAAAAAAAAAGAAAAAAAAAAATAATTAAATAAAATTTATATATAATAATTAATTCAACATATTTAAAATATTAGGTTATTTGTGTTTATATTCAAATATAATATTAATTATTGCTTTAGTCCTTATTCCTTTTTTTTAATATTAATATTAATTTCAAATAACTCGCACCATAATTAAATAAAACATTTCAAACCACCATTTTTTTGTGATGTCATCTTTTGTGTGACGGTTAATAAACATATTCCATACTGATATTTCAGTTGTGTGTGTGTGTGGTTATTATTAATAATATAATTAAAAATAGATGTTGGGTTTTCAAAAAACATAAAATTTAATTTTTTTGTGTTGGTAAAAATTTTATAAAAAAAAAAAATAACTTTCTTTTTATGTGTATTTCTATATGTGTGTTACCTTTGTATTATATAAAAATGCACTATCGCATTTTTATACCGCTCAAAATAATTTACATGTTTTTTTTTTAAAATTAAAATTAATCAATTATTATAATTAAATTTATGACTTTTTTATTTTTTTTTTTAAAATTTTTCATATAAAAGTTAATAATTATTTTTATATTAATTTTATTTGTACATTTTCTACTTATTGTCCACCATAACATTATTTTTATAATAAATTAATTTTAAAAATAAAAATTGTGATATAAATATTAATTTGTTTTTTTTTAAAAAAAAATTTTAAATTAATATATATTCATTAATAAAATAGATAATAATAATCTATTCCTCATTTATAACTATTTAATAAATACAACGATTTTTATTTATTTTAACATATACATATACACATTCATTTAATTTAATACATACTCAATTTTTATTTATTTTCAATATACAAATACATTTTCAAATATACATATACAAATCATTCATTTCAAAAGATGAGAAGATCAACAGCATTTTTAGCATTATTTTTAACACTTATAGTATTGGGAACTATTATTGTATCATTAATATTCCCATGGTATTATGTTAGAAGAACAGATATAAATAATTCAGATAATAAATATACAACCTTTTACTATTGGAATGAAATAAGAGTTACCAATGATAATATCAATGTTGTATGTATTTTTATAATATCAAAGTGTTTGTAAAAAAATATCCATATAATGTATATTAACCCAATTATATAACTCTATTTATTGTAGACTGATATTATAGATACATCAAGTGGAATTGGTAGTGATGCAAAATCATATGACGATATGAATTACGATCATGTTAAACAAGTATTTACAGTTTCATTAGTATTCCTTTGCGTAGCTGGTTTATCAGCTTTACTTTGTTTAATTGTGACATTTATATCATTTGTAGCAAGAAATTCATTATGTGCAAAAGTTGGTGGTGTATTTATGTTAATAACATTGGCAACATTATTGGTTGCATTCTTTCAATTCTTTAGAATTACAAAAGCATTTAGACAAGATGATCCTCAATGTTTTGAAGAAGGTACAATTGCTGGTAAAATAAGTTCATTATTCCAAGGAGATGATACATATTGTCATAAAATTTTAGGTAAATCAGAGGGTAATTTAATAGTAATGACTTATTTACCATATGTTGGTTTCTGGATAGTTTTAGCTGGTGTTCTTTTTTCATTGCTTACCTTGGTTCCATTATTTAAACGTTCAAAACATCATTAAACACAGTGTGTGATTTAATTAAATAAATAATATATCCTAAGTGTTTAACTTGTTCAATATTTTTGTAATGTTTTTTTTTTATTTATTATACTTTTACTTATATATACTATTATATTTAATAAACCATTGTCTTTTTAATTGATTCAAAATTCTTTAAATGATCAGGTACATAGAATTTTTCGAAAATTAAAGGGAATGGAGTATCATAACCACAAACTCTTTGAATTGGAGCTTCTAAACTAAGGAAACAACGTTCTTGAATTGTAGCTGAAATTTCAGCAGCCCAACCACCAGTTTTTGGAGCTTCGTGACTAATTACTACACGACCAGTTTTATTTACAGATTTAACTACAGTTTCAATATCCCAAGGTTGAATTGTACGTAAATCAATTAATTCACAAGAAATACCTAATTTCTCTTCTGCCATATTTACTGCTTGTAATAATACTCTCATTTGAGCACCCCAACCAATAATTGTAATATCTTTACCTTCTTTAACTACACGTGCTTTGCCTAATGGTATTTCATAATCACCAATTGGTACTTCTTCAACTGCTGATCTGTACATTATTTTGGGTTCAAAAAATATAACTGGATCTTTTTCACGAATTGATGCTAACAATAATCCTTTTGCTTCAATTGGTGTTGATGGAATTACAACTTTTAGTCCTGGTGTTTGTCCAAAATAAGATTCTGGTGATTGTGAATGATAATGTCCACCATGTCCAACCGCACCATATGGTGATCTAATTGTTAATGATCCACAATCAAATTGACCACCAGATCTATATCTATATTTTGCTGCTTCATTTACAATCTAAAATTATAATAATGATATGTTAATATCCCATCATTATCATTGTAATCATCACACCATAGTGTTAACTGTGTTTTTATACATACTTGATCGAATGCTGGGAATATATAATCAGCAAATTGAATTTCAGCAATTGGTGTACCACCTTGAGCGGCTAAACCAATTGCAAAACCAGCAATACCTTGTTCACATAAAGGAGTATTGAATACTCTTGATGCACCATATTTATCTCTTAATCCAACTGTACAACGAAATACACCACCAAAACCTACATCTTCACCAAATATAACTGCTTTTGAATCTTTTTGCATTGCAATATCCATACCATTGTTAATTGCTTGAAAAAGATTCATTTTTTGTTTTTCACCAGCATTTTCGATTTCTAATGATGGATAGTGAATTGGTGCTGATGGTCCACTTGATTTATTTATATTTGATGAATGAAATGATCTAACCTATATATATATATATATACATACATACATACACCTATTAATTATCGATTACATTTTTATATTTTCATAAATGAGTGTTTGTTTGTGAAATTTCATTTTCGTTCGTTCGTTCGTTTTTTCACAATCTCATTTTATTTTTTCCCCACCATTGATAAATGATGTTGTTTGTATTTTAAAATATATTCTTACATACAAGTATAGAGTTTAATTTTTTGATATTAGCTCCTTTTAACATTTTTATATTGTAAAGTTTTTGTATTGTTGCTGCTACTTTGTGGAGTGTAAAAAAAAAAATGCTGGTGAAAAAAAAATTTTAAAAAAGAATTAAAAAATGAAAAATTTGAAATTTTTCAAATACACTAAAAAAAGCTCCAACAATAAGCATCTAAAACAGATAAAAAAATAAATCTGCACGGTTTTAATTGTTTATGACATAAAAATAAATAATTACATCATATAAACTTTATATAACAGAAAATAAATCTTTATGGTTAATTGTTTATGATATAAATAAATAATTAAATTTTCTTTTTATTTACAATCCATAATTATGACCACCATAATCATTGTGCGAATGGCCATGTGAATTACCTGCACCGTGTGAATGGCCATGTGAATTACCTGCACCATGTGAATGTCCATGTGAATTACCTGCACCGTGCGAATGTCCATGTGAATTACCTGTACCATGTGAATGTCCATGACCATGTTGTGTTTGTTGTTGTTGTTGTTGTGGAATTGGTTTTGGTTTTGGTTTTTCAACTCTTAATGATTTATCAACTTCATCTACTATGTCAGCCAATTGAAGCGAAATTGAAATTGCATTATCTTCAAAGAATGCAGAAAATGTTTGAGTGTTATCGGTATGACGTATAGTTGAAGAGAATTTTTGTTGAAAGAATTTTGATTGGTATGTTGGAATGTATGGTGAAGTAATTATTAAATGAATTGGTTTCTCTCTATTATATGACAATAAACTTGTTGTCAATTGGTATGTTTGTCTAAATGTTTTATCTGAATTTACAATTGTATCTATAAAATTCTTTATATTGCTCTTGTATCTAAGACAATAAAAATAACTATCCAAATCAAGTTGTGTTGTATTTGATTTATATAATTGATCTATAAATAATAAATATGTATGTACATTAGTATATAATATATATAAATATGTAGGTATAATATGTTCATTATTTATTTTTTTTTAATATATACATACAACGATCATTTAATATTTTATATCTTAAAGTTGAAATTAATGGTGAAGTAATTGATTTTAAGAATAAATGATTAAAAAATGGAGTTTCAATTATTTTATAATAGAGTGGATTACTTGACATATCGATTACAGGGTCAATGTAAGTTATTGATCTAACACGGTTTGGATGATTTGAAGTAAACAAAGTACCAATGATAGCACCAGTGTCATAAAGTACTAAATGAACTGGTTTACGAATTTGTAAACTATCTAAAATGTCATCTAATCTATCAGCTATTTCATGATAACTACAATTCTTTAATGGATCACTGAAACCAAAACAAGGTAAATCCAATGCTATTGGATGAATTCTTTCATTTTGAATGTATGATAACGCTTTTCTAAATGCAAAACTAGTTGTAGTTTGACCATGTATTATAATTGCAACTTCAAATTCATTACTATTTGTTTGAATTGTTTCCTTTGGATTTCCATCTTCATCGGTAATTGTATCTTGATATGATGTAAATCTTGTACCAGATTCATCAGATTTAACAAAACGTTGCTTTGGTGTATTATCCCAATCCAATCCAGATTGTACAATGAATAAATTGAATGTAGTTGATGTTGATTTATCAAATACAGGTATCATTTGACCAGATTGATAATGTCTAAGTAATGGTGATGGCATCTCTTTAATGTAATATGATGGATCTGTATAAACACCATCATTAAATACTGTCCATACGGAAAATGTTATAATTGTAATAATTAAAATTCCAATTATTCTAATACAAAGTGCATTATTTGGTTGAACTTGTTGTTGTCTAACTACTTTTGGTGTTGTTGTATCCTTAATTTTTTCTTTTGTTGGTGTTGTTTTTGTTTTTGTCTCTCCTACTTCTTTTGAATCATTTTCATCTTTAATTTTATCAGTATTAACTGTTCTTTTCTTTATTGATGTTGACTCTTCTTTATTATCCTTTTTATCCATTATCACTATTATATGTTTTTATAAAAAAAAAAAAATGAAAAAAAAGAAAATGAAAAAATAAAAAAAATTAAATAAATTATTTTTGTGATCTAACACTAAGTGTATTGGCACTAAATATTCAAACAAATGGTTAGTCCAACATTATATCTATCCGAATCCTGATGCTGATAGATAATAAATATGCAACATCACAGTTAACCAATCAATTAATCAACAATCACAAAAAAAATATATATATTTAAATTTCTTTGCACATTTATTGGAATATGTTGTACACACACAAAATTGTGACTTGAATATTTATATAAGGAGTTGTTTGAATAAACACATTAAATTGCTATCTATTAAAAAAAGAGAAAAAAAAAAAAAAAAAAAAAAAAAAAATTTATTTTTATTTTTAAAAATTTATTTTTATATGACACAAAAAAAATCGATAAATTTTTTTAGACATGTTTAACAAATAAATTAATTAAATAATAACTTATTATTTATTTGTTTTATTAATACAAACACAAAAATCCAACACTATTACAAATACATATTAATTATTAATATACAGTAATACTCCACATACAACAATAAAAACTATAAATAAATACACATACATAAATATATACAAATGAAGAATCCATTTAGAAATTTTAAAATTAAAGACTATAGTCCAATTAAAAGGGATGAAAAAGCAGATAGATATTTAATATTTGGTACTTCATTTAGACATTTTTGTATGTTACCTACAACAACAAATATTTAACATAAAAAAAAAAAAAAATATATTACACAAAGAAACTTTTTATTAATACTCGTTATTTTTAACAGTCAGATATTTATTATTTGTATTATCATTATGGTCACTTTTTATTGGTTTATTTTTAGCTCTATTATATGGATACAGTAGCAGTTCAAGCTTTAAAGCTCATGCACTTAGATAATAAACAAATAATCTTTTTTTTTTTTTGTAATTATTATATAGTACTACTTTTTATTTAAATGTTTTTATTTTTTTTATTTTATTTATTATTTTGATATTGATTATTATTTTTTATTATTATTATTATTATTATTATTATTATTATTATTATTATTGTTTTATTTTTTATTAATTGATATGAATTGAACTATAAATTTTTCTTACTAAAAGGAAACAAGAATAAAAACCTATTGTACCAGTTAATGCAGCGAAACATAAAGACATAATGAAAGAATAAGAGAAATAAAGTAAGGAGGAAATGAATTTAGTGATACCAAGATAACTAAAGAAACTAACTGAATAGATAAACATATAGAGAGCAGATGAACCAGCAGTTAAGAATGATCTCCACCACCAATGATGATCTTCTGCACACAATTGGAAATAACACATAACAATTGAGATTTCAGCAGAAGTTACAATTAAAATCAACATTACAATAAAGAGGAAACCAAAAATATAGTAGAATTGATTATCCCAAAGTGAGGTTAAAATGAAGTGAAGTTCAATGAATACAGCACCAAATGGTAATATACCACCCATTAAAATGGAAAGATATGGATTCATATACCAAATTTGATCTGGTACTTGACGTGGAATTTGATTGGTACGAACTGGATCATCTGGAATTGGTTTTTTAGAGGCAAAATAACTTGATACAAATACTAATGGTACAGAGATACCAAACCACATTGCAATGATACCAACAAATGTACCAAAAGGTACAGCTGCACTAGATTGAGCACCACGTAAAAACATATTTACAAAAAAGAAAATTGCAAATATAATACCTGGTAATGAGAGTGCAGTGTAAATTGTATTCTTTTTCCAACTTCTTCCTTTGAATTGCATGAAAATACGAGTTGAGAAATAACCAGCACCAGTTGCCATCAATACGAATAATACGATTAATGCAGTTGCTAATGAACCAATGTTTGCTGGTGAAAGGAAACCCAATACAGCGAATATCATTGTAATCAATGTCATTGAAAATATTTGAACACCACTACCAATACAAACTGATAATAACATTGGATGTGATGGTGGACGGAATACATCACCATGTATCATTTTCCAACCTGTTTCCTCTTGTGAATCATCACCAGTATCAATTGAAGTGTAACGACGAATATCAGCTTTCAATGTACGTAAAATGATCATACCAACCATTACTGTTAAAATGAATACAATCATCAATGAGTTCAATATGGAGAACCAATGTACACTATTGTCTGATGATTCAAAGTAAACATCCCAACGTTTATTCCAAAGTACTGGTGATTCAACAAATGTAACTGAATAAGTCCAAAGTACATAACGTTCATCTTCACCTTCTTCCAATTTAACACTTAAAGGTTTATAGTCATTTTCAACTTCTGGACATTCTGATCCAGTTGTTTCATGTTTCATTGCTTCCCATGAGCCTTCTGCATATTGGATTGACTCTGGTTCAATTTCAAATCCAACAATCTTGTATGTACCATCGTTCTTTGGATTCTTATGAATTGAGACTTTAATGTTTACATGATTATATAGATATTTATTTAGTGTTGCTAATGTTTTACCACCTTCCAATATTTCCATATAACCTAAATCAAATCCTGGATCACTTGCTAATCTTTGTGTTTGTCTAACTGGGAGTCCATCCAATAACCAATGTACTCTGTATTGATTTTGAATTCTATCTTCTAATATCTTTAATTTATCTTTTCCAATATTTGGGCTACATGATTTACTATTAATTACTTTACATTTACCTTCTTCATAAAAATTAAACTATAATAATACAATTAGTATATATTTTTGGTTTATACAAAGGTTACCACTACTATATATTATGATTATTACTACCTACATTATATAATGAATTTTCAATACGATCACCTAATAAAATTTCACCTAAATTTTCAGCATCATCTACTACAGATTCAGGTTGACATACTGGTAATTGATAATATTTGAATGGGATTTGGGTATGAACAGATGTGATTTTATTTACTTTAATTTTAACTTCAGTACCATTAATAAAATCTTGAGGTACCATACCAGGTAAATAGAAAATTGCATTTACATTGTTTAATAAAATTAAACTATATAAAATTAGTGAAATTAAAAAATAATTTAATTTCATTTTATTTTTATATGTTTATTATAAATATTTATATATTTATTATATCTGTATGTGTGACTGTATGTATATGGTAATATATATATAAATAAATTTTAAAGCGTCGTTGTTTATTATTATATAGTCAATGTGTTTAATTAAATTCGATTACACATAATAAGAATCTAGCCACACAAAAAAAAAAAATTAAAAAAAAAAAAAAAAAAAAAAAAAAAAAAAAAAAATTATTTTTAAAAAAAAAAAAAAAAAAAAAATAAAAAAAATTTTTTATTTAAAAAAAAAAAAAAAAAAAAAAAAAAAAA
>JACAFY010002167.1:18065-30601 GCA_015252635.1 Dictyostelium capitatum
AAATCCAAATTTTTTTAAAAATAAAAAAATATGTCACATTTACTTTTTTCTTAATTTTTAAAAAGGTGGTACCGAAAAAAAAAAAAAAAAAAAATTATCTTTGCCAATGATTTATTTAATTATTTATTTGTTTTGAGTATTTGTATTTTCATTATTTTTGCTTTTATTTGCAAACTTACCAAAACTTGTTCATAAATGATTTATTCAAGTCAATTGGAGCAAATTTAAAAAAAAATAATAAAATCGTTGATTGTTTGAGAAGATTACTATATATTTTATTGCTTGTATATTTTAAAAATAAAAAAAAAAAAAAGAATTTTTTTAAAAAAAAAAGATATTATTAATTATTATTATTATTGTGGTTGATTTAATGGTTATTATTATTATTATTATTATTATTATTATTATTATTATTATTATTATTATTTAAAGATTGAAAATTATTACTATTTATATTTTGAGATTCTTTCTTTTCAATTGCTTTATGTAATGAATCTAAAATTGGAGTGAATAAAGATGATTGATTTACTTTACCAGAATTTATCAACTGTTTCTTTTTCTCTTCGATTTTATCATATTGAACAGCTATTGCCATTGAAATTTTATTATTTTTTTCTAATTGTTGTCCAGTTGGAGGTGCACCAACGCCCATTGTATATGTAGTTGACCAAAAATGTCTAAGTAGTTCATTACAATGGTGAAATGATAAAAATAATTCTCTTTTAAATGTACTCTCTGGTAAATTATATTCTTCTTTACTGTTTACAGCTGCTTTGTTATATGGTTCAAATATTTCTGAATGAACTGAACTATTATTTAATGAATCCAATATATTGTTGTTGTTGTTGTTTGTTGTACCATGTTGTTGTTGTTGTTGTTGTTGTTGTTGTTGTTGTTGTTGTTGTTGTTGTTGATGTTGTTGTTGTTGTTGTTGGTATTGTTGTTGTTGCTCTTGTTGTTGAATTTGTTCATTATATAAACTATCAAATACATTACTTAAATTTGGTAACCATTGAGCATAATCATATTTTATAATATCAATCAATTGAAATTTATCCAAATCTGATAATGTATCATTTGCAGTGTGACCTTCGAAATAACGTTTTTGATCCAAAATTTTCAATAGTGTTGGTGATTGACTTGATTCTTCTTGTAAATCAGACATTGAAGTGTGATCATTTACCAATTTCTTGTGATTCTCTAGGATACGTTCCAATTGTTCAACAGTAACATTTTCCTCATCGTCACCATTATATGAATTTGGATCACTATTAATATTTACATGTTCGACTACATCTCCACCATTTAATCTATTTTTCTTCAAAGGTCTACCACCATTGTTTGCTATTGCTTCTTTATCTTTTTCAATTTTTTCCAATTGATCTTGTTTTTGTTTACTCTTTGAATGTTTTGTTGAACTTAATAAATCTTTTGAACCCAACACCAATGCACTATGTCTATTAAATTTACGAAGTAATGGTAATGCTTTCTCCAATTTATCAGGATCTTGTGATTGATCTAATAATACACCATAACCGCTATGTACATCGGAATCAATACTGTCAGATGCTGAAAGATCATTCAATGGATTGATATCGATTAACCTTCTCTTTAATATTCGTATTTTATTTTGTTCATCGGTTTCATACTTTGAAAACAAATCATCATCAACTGGTGGTGCATTTGCAGATGATCGTTCACGATAAAAGTACTTTGATTGAACATATTTTCTCCAAAAGTTTTGTTCACTAATTTTCAATGGTACATTTGCTTTGTATGCTTTTTCTACAGATGGATGTTGAATGAATATTTGATGTATAATAGTTGGTGTGAATTTATAATGAACAGCATTTGGTGTTTCAGAAGATGGTCTAACATCTGCTAATAAATTGCTTGGCATACCTGTACTTTGTTTTTCCGATCTAGTTGAATCACTTTTTAACAATGATTTACGTGATTCCCAAAAATCATTTTCTGAAATGACCTTGTCTTTATTTACCATTTGTTCATAAAGTTCTCTCAATTCTTTATTTGATTGTAACAATATAACACGCTGTTTAATTTGTTGTTCTGATAATGATGGTTGTTTTAATTTTGAAAGATATTTAGTTTCAGCTTTCTCTTCTACCACTGGGCTACCATCGCCAGATTGATCAGATGGTTTACCACCAGATAATGTAGGTGAAGTACCATTAACAGGTGATATTGAAGTACCGCCAGGGGATGTAGTTGATGGTAATGTTCCTGGTGTTTGTGTTGGTGTTGCTGAAAGATTGGCTGTTGCTGCAATTTTATCTCTAAAACTATTTAAATCTGATCTTGCATTGGTTGGGTGAGTGAACTCAAATACAAATTCTTGAAGTGTGTTTTTAATTGAATCTCTAACTGATAAACGAAGTAATGCTTTTGCACTCTTTGGTGTACTGATAAATTGATTTTTAATTTCTGAAATTTGCAAATGTAAACTTGGTTCACTGTAACCACCTTGTACCCATACTAATCTAATACTTGTGAAAAATAACGTTCCTTGTTGTTGCGAATATTTTGTAATTGCTCTTAATAATACTGTTTCTCCTGGTTCTCTACTAAATTTATTCATTGTAGATTTTATATGAATATGTATGTTGTAAAAAAACAAAAAATAATGAAAAAATTGAAAAAAAAAAAATTTTAGAAAAAATTAAATTAAAAAAATTTTAGAAAAAATTAATAAGAAATTTGAATAATGAGTGAGGAGGATATTAATGAAATTTAGGTGTAAGAATATATGTACTAAAGTATATTATATTGATCATAAAATATAATAAAATTACACATATGCACAAAACAAACCCATATTTACAAAAAATAAATTATTATATTTATTTAAATCTTTTTAATAAATATATTTGTTTTTTTTTTGGTTTAAGTAATAATTTATAATATACAGTAATTACCACAGTAACCATTACTGATACTATAACTAATACTATCTCTATAAACAAGTTTACAATGTGAAACTTTTAAATAATAACCAAGTTAAACAAAATTAATTTTTGAAAAATTAGAATACCTCTTTGAATAATATTTAAAAAAAAATCAAAAGAAATTATTAGTTTTTAATTATTCATTTGAATAATATATTTTTGTACATTTCAATTATTGACTAACAACAATATTATAAATTTATATGTTCAAATTAAAAGAAATTAATTTTCTTTTTTTCACAGGATAAAAGGCAAAGTCCTTTATTGTGTTGATGATTATGATTATTGTTTTTTACACCACAGGATAAAGATTATTTATTTATTTATTTATTTATTTATTTACATAAATATTGCAATTATAAATATAGTTCAAATAAAAACTGGTGATAAAGATAAAAATGATTTTATTAGTTTTAAAATATAAAATTTCAATCTATTATTAAAATCCTTTTTTTGGTACTGAATTTAAAGATCAAATATTAATAACAATTGCAAATTAATATAATGAATTCATATTAAAAATGAGCATATGTCATATATAAAAACATATGTATGTTTTTTTACATTTTCAGTTGAAAATATTAAAAAATTATTTAAAAATCTCAAAATTGTAAATTGGCATTGAAATTCGAAAAATTATATATTCTGTATTATGCAAATATAATTTTATTTTAACAATATTATATATGTTTTTGTTTTTATGTATTTTGAAAATGTCAATGTGACTTGAACTTTCTCCCCAATAAAGAACACTGTATTTTATTTATTATTTTTAATGACCATTTTATTTATTGTTTTTAAACTACAATATATCTAAAAAATTGGTATTTGATCGATCACAAATTTGATTTTATAGTTTTTTTAAAAAACCATTAAACTATATATCAAATTATTAAAACTATAAACCAATCAAAACTAAAAAATTATATATTTTTATTAATTCTTTGAATTGATTTAAAAAAAAACCTAGTTTATATCAATCAATGATGTGTGTGTGATATTAAATCAAAAAATATCTTCAAAAACTAATGAAATATAATATTAATCAGAAAAACACAATCAAAAAAATAAACTGTTTTAGATATTTTTTAAAATATAAACAACAAAAATTACAATTTAACACACATTCACACAAACGAAAAAATATTAATTAAAAAAAAAAATGAAGATATTTATTATTTAAAAAACATTTTTCATTTTAATCATTAAATCACAATAAAAAAAAAATAACAATAATCAATCAAATATGAAATTATTTTTATTCATTTTCTCAAAAATAAAAGAAATTAAACGTTTTCAAGTCTATAGTTTCTTTTTCAAACAAAACTGAAAAACAATTTACATTTTAATATTTAAATGAATATTAAAAAATATCGTATAGTACTATAATAATATCTTTATTTTCAGAATAACAAGAATAAATCTCCACAAATGTGTATAAAACCAATTCAAACACACACACACACATTAAAAAAAAATGTCAAACATCAATAAATTAATAATATCATTTCACTCGATTTTTTATTATTAATTAAAATAAAATTAAGTTAAAATAAATGAAACGAAATAATAGAGTGTAATGTTGTGTTGAGAGGGGTAGTTTTTATTTTTATTTTATTTTTTTTATGTATTTTAAAAGATAGTCATAAAAAACTAAAAATGAATTAATAGATATTTTAAATTTTAAAAAAACTGAATTTTTATCATGGAAATTAAATCTGTGTTATAAAAAAGGAAGAGGATTTAAACAATTTTAAACTATTAAACAATCTTAATTTAACAGATACATTATTGATATTATTGTTATTGTTTAAACATAATAATAAATGGGTTTCTAACTTTGTTTTAATTGTTCTCCTATTGATTTAATAAAACAATTGAATGTGTGTATTTGTTATTAATGTGTGATGGTGGGCAGGTCAAATAAAATTAAAAAATAATCTATATAAAGAAAAAGAGTGTATGAAAAAAAAATGTGGTGCACGACAGTTGTGAAATAAATAAAAAAGATCTAAGTGTGTTGATGTTGTCATTTTAAAAAAATTACTGTTTTTAATGCGAGGGAGGTTTAAATTTTTTAAAAAAAAACAATATACAACCCACTACACACACAAACACACACTTAACCCATCAAAACAAAGACTATTGACTTTTTTAAAAAAAAAAAAAGCATATACCAACACGCTAACATCTAATTGTGTATTATAATTGAAGTTATTGACCTTTGGAAAATGAAATAACACTGTTTAATGGGGGGGTAGTAATGCATGCCTCAAAAATATCAATCACATTTTTTAAAGATATAATAAAAAAAAAAAACCACTTGAAAAAAAATTTTATTCAAAAAAATTTAAAATTATTAAATCAAAAAAATAATTATTAATATCAACAACACCACACCAAAATAAAAATCAATCTTTCAATTTTACAATTAATTTATAGTTTTTGTTTTATAGTTTAGTTTTTTTTATTTATTTTTTTTTAGTGGCATGCCAAAGTGTGGGTGTCTAATTACTTTTGTGTGTGTGTGTGTGTGCTCACTTTATGTGTTAATTAGTGTTTCTATGTTTTTAGAATTCGATATTTATTAAACTAAAGATCATTTTCAATAAATTACAATTAAATTAAATTAAATTTAATAACAACAACAACATTCATAATAAAAATTTTGAACACGCTCAGAGATTTATTCCTTATAAAATAAAAAATAGTTGTAGTTAGATCACACACAATATATACAACGAAATTAATTTGAATTTTATAACGTGTGTGTTGTTTTTTTTTTTTTTTATGTGCTAGTGCTTATAATAATCTATAATCATTTTTCAACAAATTAGGATACACTCTCATTCAATTACCACCCTAAAATTAAAAAAACTGTTAACAAATAGAATGATCATA
Organism: Dictyostelium capitatum; assembly: GCA_015252635.1. NCBI lineage: Eukaryota > Evosea > Eumycetozoa > Dictyosteliales > Dictyosteliaceae > Dictyostelium > Dictyostelium capitatum. Next base: position 23,933 of record JACAFY010002167.1, read on the forward strand.
AATAATAAAATTGACTTGAATAAATCTCGATTCCAAGAAAATAAAAACCATAATATTAATAACAATAACATCAACAACAATAATAATAATTTGTTTATATCAGTAAAAAAAACTATAACCACATTATTAATAATTTTGTTGTTTTTAATAAATATTTTCAACAATCAATGGAATAATATGATCAGTAAAAAAAAAATAGTAAATTCCTTAAATTTAATGATTATTTATTTTATTGATAAAATATTTTACGATTCTCTTTCAAGAGAATCTGGTTTAATCTCATTCACGAGATTTGTCCATTCCAAGTTTAATTGTTATGTAGCTGTAACTATTTTATTAATTACAAATAGTTGCATGCAGCTGCTAACATCGACTGGTTTTCTTTTTTTTAAATCAATTACAATTATTAAAAAAAACTATTTAAACCCACAAAAAAAAATAATAATTTCATTTTTTAAAAATTTAATAATAATAATAATAATCACAACATTAAAAATAATTCAAACAAACACTAAAAATTTAAATCATAGATTAACAAAATTTTATAATAATCAAAAGTCATCCCACTGTAAATTAATTAATAATAAAATCACTACCGATAAAATTAATAATAAAAATAAAATTATTATTAATATAAAAACCAACAACCACAACTACAACAATAAAAAAATTATAAATAATATTAACATGTTTATTTTAAATCATAATTCGACATCAACATCATCACAACAAATTTGTAATAACATAAATAATAACGATAGTAATAATAATAATAAAATGGAATCAAAGAATTTCTCTGCAAATATATTAGTAGTTGAAGATGATCCATTAAATAGAATAATTGCAAGTAAATTTTTAAAGAAATTAGGTCATAAAATAACAATGGCTGAAAATGGTTTACAAGCTGTTAAATTTGTTGAATCAAATACATACGATTTAATTTTAATGGATGTACATATGGATGTAATGGATGGTAAAGAAGCAACAAATAAAATTAGAGCATATCAAACTGCAAATCAAATTAAAAAAACACCAATCATTGGTTTAACAACTGTACCAAAACAAGAATGTTTAGATGCTGGTATGGATGATCATTTATTCAAACCATGTAAATTTCAACAATTGGATTCAAAAATTAAAACTTATTTAAATTTCGAAAATATAATTACCATTCCATCAACAACATCAATTACAACTGTACCATTACCAACAACAACAACATCATCATCATCTTTCACAACTATAATCGAATGTAAATCTGAACAAATAGAAGTTGTCCAACAACCAAGACCACAAGAAGTGTCTGCTAATCAAAGAGATAAATATATCAGTTCACCTGATTTATCTGCATACTTTAAATTTGATACTCCATGTAATAATAGTAACATTAAAAATAATAATAATAATAATAGTAATTATAATATAAAACTCTGTAATAATAATACCCAATGTAATAATAGTAACAATAATAATATAAAATCCTGTAACAACAACAATAATATCGAAGAAAATGAAATTGATTTCATTATTAATTTTAATGAATGCTGTAATATAATAGAATGCCCGAATTCAAATGAAGAACAAAATAGTCTTCAATGTAAATTTAATATATCAAGAAGAAAGATTGTGTCTAGATCAACTTCACAACCTTCTTTTCACTCTAATAAAGAATATAAATGTATATAAAAATAATAATTTAATTATTATTATTTTTAAAAAACATATTTGTAAATTATTTAAATTAAAATATACAAGTGTTTTTTATTATTATTATTATTATTACTATTTTTTTTAAAAAAATGTTGATTATTCTGTTGATGAACTATTTGTTACAATATTTTGAATTTTGAATAATAAATTTTGAATCATATCTAAATTTGATTGACAATTAATTTTAAAGTCAATGAATAAACAAGTTATGAATGAAGTAATTGAATTTTCATCTATACATAAATTATAATCTATTGATTGTAAAAATTGAATTTCCATTTTTCCGATTATATTGTTTTTTAATAAATCAATTGAAAATCTTTTTTCAATTTTTTTTAAATTGATTTTATTTGAATCGGCAGCATACATTTTAAATGATAGTATAAAACTTGTCAATATTAACCAAAGTATTTGTGATTGTCTAATTTTTGTTTTTTTTACATATTTATCTGCAAAAAATAATGATACCAATAATAATTCTTCAGATTCTTTTAAATCTTCTACAATCAATGTTAACAATGTTTCCAATATTTCAAATACACCAGTTTCCATATTTTGATTTGAAAGTAATTTACTGTTCTCTTGATTTCCACCTCGACATGTATTTACATTCTTGGTATCTGTAGTCCAACTACATACTTTTTTAACTAATGAATCACATGTTGATGGAAAGTAAATTGAAAGATTTGGATATTTTTTAATACGATTTTTATTATTACAATTTTGTGTATTTTTACTATTTTTAAAACTATTGCTGTTTTTATTATTGTTGTTGTTGTTATTATTGTTTTTACTATGAATTGTTATTGTTGAGTTCATTTTTATATTGTATATTTTTATATTGTTGTTGGATTGTTAATTATTGATTTGAGAAAAAAATAAAATAAAATTTAAAAATTATTTAAAGGAAAAAAAAATTAAAAAAAGAAAGCGGGTAAAAAATGATATTTATTTATCTATACTATATTAAATAATGTTGTGTTTTTAATTATTGGCAGTTATTATGATGTCGTTATACAGTAATTAAATCTATAAAACATAATTATTGCAATAGTTGAAAAAAAAAAAATAATAATATTATTAAAAAAAAAAAAACACACAAACAATTTGTTATGATATGAATGTGTGTAAATTTTTAAAAGATATTAGATTTCTTTTATTTTGTATGAATATCTTTTTTATTTATATATGTGTGGTAGTGTATTTTGAATGGTAGCTTTTCAAAAGTTAAAGTTGACAACATATATTTTAACAATGATACACAACACAATTGATAAAAAAATAGATTAAAGAGTGCTAATAAGTTGTGCGTGTGTTTGTGCGTCTGTGTATGCGGGTAGATAAGTTGGTAGGTGGGCAGGTAAATGAATTTTGATAATTATTAAATAACAAAAAAAAAAAAATCACTTAATGCATTCTAATTGATATGAAAAATGATATTATTTATTTTTGTATGAGAGAGTAACAGTTTATTAAGTGTATACGAGTGTGTGAGGGGTGTGGGTTTGTGATATAAAATTAAATTAAATTTTGTTAATTTTAGTGTACGCTATAAAACAATGCAAAGTGTGTGAATAAAAATTTATTTTTTTTAAAATTTATTTTGTGTGTTAGGTAATAAAAACGAATGAGTAATTTTGGTAATTTATAAATTATATGTATTGTATGTAATGCTATTATGTTATTATTGTTAAATGAACGAGTAATATTAATTGCTTGTTGTTGGAGAATGTTTAATTTTTTTTTACAAGTTTGAAATATATTAAAAATATTATAATTATTGATAGTACGCGTTAATTAATTTAATAAATAGTATACGTAAAAAATAGTATATTATTTATTTAATATTGTATTAAAATTTATTTATTAGTTTAAATAACTTTAAAAAAAAATAAAAATTTAAATAAAAATAAATAAAAGTTTTTTTTTTTATTAAAATTTAATTAGTTTTAATAAAAACTTCTAAAATAAGTGAATAGATTAGTTTTGAGGAAATGTTGATTAGTTAAAATATGTTGTTGGCGGTTTATTAATTATATTAAATTAGCTAATTTGAAAAAAAAAATCAAATTGATAGGTTTGTATCCAAAAATGTAAATTTAATAACTTAAAATATTCACTATGTGGAGGTGGTGCTTTATTTTTCATTCGTTTCAACATAACGTTTATTATAATAATTGAAAAAAAAAAACATTATATGTCAAAAAAAAAGGTAATGAAATTTCATATGAATTTTAATTTTGATCAAATTATCTCTTTTTTTGAATTTTCTTTTAAACAAATAAGTATTTCTTTTAATATCTATTTGTTTGGAATTATAGTAAAATCTTAAAAATAATTATTTATTAATAAAAAAAATAAAAAACTGAAAAAAAAATGAAAAAACTTTAAAGTTTTTATTTTTTTTAATTTATTTTTTTCAGTTTATTTTGTGATATCGAAAAAATGACAGCAGATAATATTGTTTATTTAATTGGTGATAAAGATATAGATAAATCATTGGTTTTAAAAGGTACATTTTATAGTGGTTTGAGTGTTTTTTAAAGTGTATTTTATTAACACTAATGTTTTATAATTGAACAGCTTTAAATTTAAAAAATGAAACACAAATTCAATATAAAATAAACACAAAATATTATACATCAAATATAAATATTCAAAATGTAGATTTAAATGATGACAATAGCACAAATATATACAATCATAATACAGATGGACATGGTATAATACTTGTATTTGATTCATTAAAACCAAATTCATTTAATCAAATAAAATCATATATAGATAAAAATAAGAAAAAGGTATCAACAACATACAACGAAAAAGATAATGAAGATGAAGATGAAGATGTAGAAGATATTGATGATACATTGTATATTTTAATTGACATTAATAAAAGTAGTAGTAATTCAATTGAAAATCAAGTTGAAGAATGGTGTTTATCAAATTTAATTGAATGGGTTATATTGGATACCCAATCTCATCGTGATTATGATATTAGAAAATCAGAAATAACAGGTAAAAATAAATTTGGATGTTATTATATTAATATTATCATTATTATTATATGTACTAACTCGTAAATTTGTCTGTACAGAAATTGATGAAAAGATTAAATATGGTGTTGAAAGATTAGTTGAAATTTTAGAATCAAATATGTGGCCAAGTATGGAATTAAAAGTAAACAACAAAAACAACAACAACAAAAAGAATAATGTACCACCACAACAACAAGAAGAAGATATAGATTTAGATGAATTATCAATTAAAGATAATAAAATATTACAAGATTCATTAAAGAAGTTAGAAGGTTTCTTTAATTTTAAACAACCATCTGACCCTTCATCAAAAAAGAACAATGACAGCAATAAAAATAAGGTAAATGTAAATGGATTATCAATATCAGAACCAATAGATGACATTGATGAAGAGGATGATGATCCAGTTCAAATGGAAGCTACATTTAAAGAACTCCAAACACTTAGAGAACAATTAAAAGATTTACCTGATGATCAAAGAAGGGCAATGGCTGCAAAAGTAGCTATGATGTTTGCTTCATCTATGAACTTCAATGATGATGATGGTTAAGCAAATAAGAAAACAAACAAACACATAAATAAATAACAAGATCTATTTTCTTTTTTTACCAATAGTTGAATCTTTTAAATTATTGTTGTTTGAGTTAATGGCAGGTTATTTGTATATTATAGTTGTGTTGCTATAAATATTATATATTTATTTAATCGACAGAGTTTAATTTAGTTTCTTCGGTTGGTTTCATTAGTGGTGTTTGATCTCTAAAATTTATTCACTATATTCATCTTGTCTAACAACAACGTTTCTTTTAAAAAAAAATGTATACTTTATTTATATTTATTTTTTTTTAACAATAGTTGAATCTTTTAAATTCTATTATTGTTGTTGGCATTGTTGTTGTTGTTGTTGTGTTGTTTAGTTAATGGTGGTTGGTTATTTGTATATTATAGTAGTTGTATTGTTATAAATATGTTATATATTTATTTAATCGACAGAGTTTAATTTAGTTTCTTCGGTTTCATCAGTGGTATTTGGGTTTTCACTTTCTTCATCACCTTCATCTTTAAGATCATCTAAATCTGTATAGAAAGGTTTATTTAAAAAAAAAAAAAAAAGTAAATTAGCACGAAAATGACTAAAACAAATAAATAATCATAAATAATCAATAAACCATACCATCCATATCATCACCAAAATTCATACCTCCCATATTACCACCACCCATTGAACGCATCATTTCATTCATGTCCATTCCACCCATTCCACCCATTCCTCCCATTCCATTCATTCCACCCATATTATTCATATCAAATTGACCAAATTTATTTGAATCTTCTTCAGTTTCATCAGCTTCATCTTCATCTTTCCAAAGAGTCCAATCAGTTTCAACAAACTTTTCTTTTTTTTTATCTTTTAATAAAAAGTTCCAATAACCTTCTTCTTTTTTGATTAACTTTAATCTTGGGTATCTACCATTGAAATCAGTGAAAACTTGAGTGGCATCAATTTCTTTGAATAATGAAATGTTGAAAGAATATTGTTTATTTTCTTTATCTTTACCTTCAAATGAAATTTTATCTGATTCAACTTTAACAGTTGCGTCTTCTTTTTTGACTGGTGCATCAATTGTAACATAGACACAGTCTTGTCTTTCTGCCCATTTAACTTTTGGTGTGATTGTACTGTGTGATTTACTTTATATGTTAATATATTTTATATATTATTTATTATTTATTATTAACCAATGTAATATATTTACGTCATTGTATTTATTTATATAGATGAACTCTTTGAAAAAAAAATTTTTAAAAAAAAAAAATTAAAAAAATTTTTTTTAAAAAAAAAAAAAAAAAAAAAAAAAAAAAAAAAAAAAAAAAAAAAAAAAAAAAAAAAAAAAAAAAAAAAAAAAAAAATTTATATAAA
>JACAFY010002178.1:0-10371 GCA_015252635.1 Dictyostelium capitatum
TGTATGTGTGTTTGTTTATATAAATTTTAAAAAAAAAAATTGAAATAAATTAATGTTATTATTAATTATTATCATTTTAAAAAAAAAAAAAAAAAAAAAAAGTGTAGAAATTCAAATCATCTTTATAATCAAAGGAAGTGTAAAATATAGATATTTTACCGTAAAAAATTTGATTTGCTAAGAAAAAATTTGTTACATAAATATTGCATAAAAATTAATTTTATAACTGACGTGAGATATTTTTTTATAGTTGTGATAGTGTGGAACTCAAACATAATTATTTGCATCTATTACACAAAATCAAATAAATGTGTATGTATTTTAAGTGTCTTCTGCAAATTCAATGATTTTTAGATTGAGCTGATCGCCACAAACGTGAATAATAAAAAAAAAAAAAAAAAAAAAAAAAAAAAAAAAAAAAAAAAAAAAAAAAAAACAAAAAATTTTAAAAAAAAAAAAAAAAAAAAAAAAATAAATATTTTTAAAAAAAACGAAAATAGATATTTTATTGACTCAAAGAGATAATAATTAATAATAATAATTATTAATTCATACTTATTAATTCATATAATTTTTAATATTTGTAGATTATAATAAAATATTTTTATATGTTAACCCATGGTGTGTTTTAGTTTTTATTTTTTTTTTTTTTCTTTTTTTTTATATGTGTTTATAAATATTATTATTATTATTAATATTAATTAATTAATTAATTAATTGATTTTAAATTTGAACTGACCAAGCTGGATTAGCACCAATTAAACAATCATTATTTGGATCTGCGTTAATACGAGCGAAACCATTTTCACCCCAAGAACGACCGAAATTATTTTTAATAATGTAATAATTATCTTTTTCATTATAACCAACTAATAAAACATTATGATTGATATTTGTGAAATTTGTAAATTGAGTATTATTACAATAGAAAATACCACCAGCATAATTTAAAAATTCATTTGTAACGTATATTCCAACACCAACTGGACCTTGTGATCTACATTTTTCAACAATTGGATCTCTACCAATTTGAGAATATTCAATATCACCACCATGAACAGCAATTTCATTTTGATTGAATGAACATTGATTTGCATTTGTAGAAGTTGGTGCACCAACATATGGATATGTTGAAGTTGGTTCAATACCATGAGCTTGAATGTATAATAATGCTTTATTTAAATCACCAGAGAATCTTGAACATTTTGTATAATTTGTAATTGAATAATTTGAATTACCAATACAATCAATTACTTGTTGATCAGATAAATCGTATCTCTTTTTTGATCTCATTGCAGCTCTACTTTCATAAATACCAACTGCAGTAAATGCCCAACCAGCAGCACAACCTAATGAATCTTTTGGATATCCAATTACACCAGTATCTCTCCAATCAAAACTACCAGAAGTTGGTACTTGTTGTGTGAATACTGATTCTTGATCTCTTAAAACAAGTCTATGATTTAAATTTAATAATTTCTTTTCATCTGAATAACTCATAACAGATTGATCATCATGTTGTCTTGCTTCGTATGGAACTACACCAGAGAAACTACCCGGTGGATTAAAATTACAAACTACAATATATTTACCATCACATTGATTCTTTGAACAACCAATTTGATATCTGTAAAAAAGATCCAATTAAAAATAGAATAATATTAATATTTTATTTAAATTAAAAATATTTTTATATTATATAATTTTTCAAATTGTAATTTTACATACGTTGAATTCCAAACAATATTTGTATATGGTGTACAATCATTATTACCAACACATTCAGTATCATCATAATTATAAAATTGTCTTGCTGCAGATAATGAATCTTGAATCTGTAATTAATTAAAAATAAAATTAATATCAATGATTTTGTTAGAAACTATATTTAGTAATTTTATATTTACATCTGGTGCAGCTGGGTCATTATCAAAATATAAAATTGTTTCACCATATAAACCAGCAGAACCAGCAGCCGAATAAACTGAATTTCTTTGACATGATTGAGAATGTGCAAATGCATTATTAAATAAAGTATTATCCCAAAATACTTCATTAAATGAATTTAATGATCTTGGTGAAACATTGCGTCTCATTTTATTAACTCTTGTTACAATTTGATCCATTTGATTTGCTGTAAATTCACCATAAACCGATGAAAGGCAAAGTAATGCTACCAATACTTTGAGAATTCTCATTTTTATATATTATAAATTTTATATATATATTTTATTATTATTTGTTTAAATAAATTATTTTTAATTTTTTATTAAAAGTGTTGAATTTTATAAAAAAATAAATTAAAAAATAGTTATTTTAAAAATATGAAATAAATGAATATATCTTGAAATTGTACTGTAATATAAAATATTAATTTTGTTTTGATAAAGGTTTTTTAATGTGGTGTGTGGGAAAAATATATCAATGTTGTAAAAATATATTTTTTCGAAAATTTATTAAATATGGTAGTGGTGAGTGTGTATATTTGTGGTTGTGTGTGTGTGTGTGTATGTATGTTTATTTTCTCATTATTTTTTTTATTGGATTTGAGGTGTATGTAAAATTTGAAATAGTGGTGGTTAAGTGTGTGGTTAATTTCATATCTGCAAAGTAAATGCTAAATACTCATATTCACCCACGCACTACTATTTTATTTTTAGTGTGTCTGTGAGTACACATTTGTTTTGATATAGATATTTTATTAATACTAATTTCAACTTTGGTTGTTTTTTTTTTTTTTTTTATTTATTTTATTTTTAATTTTATATGTTTTGAAAATTAATTAATTATTTTGTTCCTTTTTTTAAAAATAAAAATCATTATTCTATATTATTTATTTTTGTGTGGTTAACTTTAACTAATTCAATTCTTTTTTCGTGGTGATAGATATTTATTGTATATATATATATATACTTTTTTTTTAAAAATAATAATAAACAAATAATTTATAAATATATACATCTTTAAATTTTTTATAAAAATGATGTCAAAATTTATATGTGTTGGTATTGCTGGTATGGTGTATGGTGCATCAATGGTAGCAATGGCTCAAACAAATTTAGAGAATTCAAATTCAGTTTTAATATATAATAATTGGGCAAAAAATTTAGCTTCTCCTTTTCAAGTTTCAGCACAAAGTACAGTTCCAACAGATTTTTCAAGTAATATAAATGCAGTTGCTAATGGTAATTTAGCTTTACCAAAAAATACATATAAACGTATGTATTTTATAAATTGATTTATATATAGAACGTACATTATTCGATAATATAACTAATAGTTTTTTTAACAATTGTATATGATTATAGTTGGATATAATGCATATTCATGGACAAGCCCAACTGGATTTGAAAATGGACATGTTTCAGGATCATTTGCTGGTGTTCAACCAATTAATGGAACAGACACTTACGCATTTGATGGTGGTGATGGTATTGATGGTGGTGCATTAGCAGGTATTATTGTTGGTTCAGTATTGGGTGGTTTATTAGTTTTAGCAGGTATTATATCAGCATTTATTTCATGGAGAAGACATATGGAATTAAAGAAATCTACATTATATGCAGATTATAGAAATAATTATAAAGTTGATGCAATTCCAGATATTAAAGATCATGTACCAGCTGAATATTATCGTGAATCTCATCGTGTTGGTCTTAATCAAGGTTATGCTACTGAAGCTGCCGCATCAACTCGTTATAGAGATAACAATAATCTTAGTTATATTAACAGAGAAAATCATGAAGTTACAATCCCACGTACTACTTCAGAAATTAATAATAATAATAATGTTACTCATTAATCCAACTAATATTAAAAAACAATTTAATCAAAATATCACAATTTCATCAACAAATATAATTTAATAAAATTCATTAATTTAAAAAAAAAATCATTAAAATATCTGTATTTTTAAAATCTAAATGTATGACAGATTAATTTAAAATCAACTATTTTGAATTATTAAAATAAAATAGGTTATTATTGGTTAAATTAATAAATTAAAAAAAAGAATGATGCACAGGTGACTTAATTAAAGCTACCGATGGATAGCCTACATGATTGTTCTTGATCAATATTTATAATACCAACCCTCACTCTCATAGATTTTATTTTGCTGTAAGGTCACCTTTATCACATTTATTCATATGAATTTTTTTTCTTAAATTCGTTAAAAAAAAAGTTTAAAAATTTAGTTATGGGAAAAGTGAAAAAAACAATGTGTTTAAAAAAGTGTTTTTTATAATTTATATTTTTTATTATTTATTATTATTATTTTAAATTCTTCTTTTTATTGATTGAGAAAATACAGGATCATCATCATCGTCATCATCATCATGAATAAACGTGAATGAAGAAGATGATAAACTACTTTCAAGTATATTATTGTTATTATTATTATTGTTACTATTTTTTGAAAAATTATAGTGTGTACCTTTTTTATCAACTTCTTTAATTAAATTTCTAACTGAATCATAAGAATATTGTAAATCTTCATTATCATCTTCATCACCATAATTATTATAAATTACTCTATATTCATCATCTTTTTCTGAACTTGGATTTGAATTTGTTAATTTTGTCCAAATAGTTTGCAATATTGGAAGTACAAGATTAACCAAATATTTTGATTGAAGTTTGATTGCAGCAATTACAAAAATAACAATACATATAATTAAAATGTATTGTTCTGTATCTTGATATAATCCATTATCCAAATAAATACATGAAATGAACAATAGAATCAATGAAACAGTTTCCAAATTATTATCTTGATCAGTTACAAATGGTTGATATTTCAAATGGATAAACAAGTAAGCAAGACTAAGAGTTACCAATGAAATGGATCTGAATTTTGATTCAAATGGTAACAAGGAAATGATTACAATGGAGAATCTTTTCAATAACAATAGAGCATCCCAGAAATAAAACTTTGGAATATATTTCAAATAGAAAACACCCAATTTTCTTTCAACATGTTTATCATCCAATTTATCTTTATGACGATAAAGTAGTACAAATACCAATATTGGTAGAATTGCAAGAATTGAAATTAAACCATAAGATATTTTTTTAGCTGTTTCATATGCATCACCTGAACATTGAACTTCTGGATTTGCATTTAATATCCAATTTGAACCAACTTGATCACAAAATAATATTAATAATACTTCTGTTGCAAATGAACCAAAACCATATGAATTCATACAAACTTTAACAAATGCAGAAAATTGACGATTTCTAAATTCAACATCAGTCTTTTCAATGATTTCTTTGATTAATGGAATTTTAAAAATGATTTTAGTTTTACGTAATGAATATTCCAATAAAATGATTACACCCAATATGGATAATAAGAATACTGGTTGCAATATAACGAAATAATGATTCCAATAAAATCCAAATGGACCAATACAATCAGAAAGGAATGATAGGATACCATCAGATTTACCAGCATGTGCAGAACCACCACCACTAAGAAGATTAAGTATACTAAATTTAATACCAGATGAAATTACAACCAATGTTTGTAAAAAGTAAATTGAAATTGGTACCAATGCAGATTCATCATTTGAAAGTTGTTGAATAACAACCAATACAATAAATGTAATAATTTTTGAAATTAATACCAATTTGTTAATGGATGTTTCTTGTTTACATCCTGAACCACAATTATAATAACCTTCTTCACAACTTGCACATAAAATACCTGTACTAAATTCTGCACAACTTGTACTAAATGAAGTTGTATTTAAAAAACAAACACCAGCTGGACATTGATAAACAGTGTAATCATCAGATATATCAACCCAATAACCATCTTCACCAGCAATATTATTTCCACCGAAACAAACTGCATTTGCAGGACAAACTTCACATGTTTCACCATCTGTACCATATGTACTGTATGGACATGGTTCACAAAGTGTATTTTGTTCATTTGGATAGAAACCATTTAAACAAGGATCAAATGTAATTGGAATTTTTGATGATGTTATAGTTTGTGAATCTGAACTAATGTAAATTGTTTGTTTACTATTAATTTGACCAATTAATGGAGGTAGGGCAATACTTATTGGACCAGTTGAATCTGATTGTGATAATGAAAGTGAAAGTAAATATTTACTACCAAGTGTAACAAATAATCTTTTTGATTTTTCAAATTTATAATTTTTTAATGGAACATGTTTGTTATTTACAAATGTTATGTTTATAGTGTAATCACCAATACCACTTTGTAATGTTTTTGGGAAATTAGTTGTAAGATTCATAAAAATTTGACCCAATACAACTGTTTGATCAGGACCATAATGAGTATTAGTTAAGTTTGGTGCCATACCATAATAGTAAATAAATGAACCTAAACCACCAGCAACATTTTCTGTCACTAAACTATCTATAACATTTATATTACCCAATGAACTATCTGAACAAATTACACCACCATTACCATCAGCAACATTACCTTTAGCATCAACATTTAAAAATGTTACATTTGATAAACCACTTAAATAAACTACAGCTCCATTTCCACCAGTATTTGAATAGAATTTAGTTGATATTACAGTAAGATTACAATATTGTTGCATTGATACAATACTACCAGTATTAGAATAAAAACTTGAATTTTCAATTAAAGCTGTTCCATATTCACTCATTCCAATTATATTATATGAATTTAATGCGGCATAAGTTGAATTTAAATATACAGATGAAGTACCAGTACTTAATATAAATGAACCTGAATTTTCATTTACCATTGAACCAAAATCTTTATAAGTTGATGTAGTTATAACAAATGTAGGTTGACCATATAAACTAAAACAAAATGTACAATTCACAGTTTGAACTTTTGATTGAACTATAAAATTTGAAGCTTCATTCTTTTCAATTTTTGAATTTTCAATTAAAAAATTACTCTTTGTTAACAACATCATTTGTACGGTTTTTTCAGCGGTTACATTATAAAGAATACCAGTTGTAGATGAAGCAACCACACTAGTAACTTCATGATAAAACAATACATTTTCAATATATAATTTAATACTTTCAACTTGAATTGAAACAGTTGTCATTGTAGCATTGAAGATTGTATCTGTAACATTTAAATTACCATTGAATGCCGAAATAGCATTTTGAGTCAAATAATGACCAAAATAACAATTAAACAATGCAGTATCTGTATTTAATGCCAATATTGATGTTTGTTCATAAATTTTTGGTGGTTGTCCATAAAATGTTAAAGATGCACCATAAAAAGCTGTTCTGTATGCACAAATTGATGTACGAATAGTTGAATATGTAAAACTAAGTTCATAAACTTTATCAAATACCATTGGACATTGATTTGCATCCAATATTTCGGTGGGATCAAAATAAAATTGTGAATCAGATATTGCAACTGTATCGATATTCAATAGATTTAAACTATTTAATGAATTGAATTGACAATATGCCACTTCCAATGTATACCCACCAAATACACCAATTGATTGAATTGCATATTGTGTATTTCTTGTGAATGTGCAATTCAAAAATACTGCATACTCTATATAATTAATGGATACAACTGATAAACCATAATGACGATCAAAATCACATTCTATAAATGTAACGGAACAATTACCATTGATATTAATTGAACCACCACCAACTGTACGATTTGAAGATTCAATAAATTGAAAACCATTAAATGTAATGTTTATTGCATCTCCAAATGAAAATGATGTAAAATCCACTTGAATTAAATCATATTCACCAGATAATATTGGTTTCTCTAATTTATCAAATGATTCAATGATAATGTGGGTAACAGATGATAAATCTAAATAGCTATTACCCATACCACAATAAAACCCAGGTAAAACGTAAATCATCAACAATGTACCCTTACCATTTGAACCAGTGTATACAACTGCTTGTTGAATTGATGAAAAAGGATTACTTGCAGATCCATCACCATAAACATCACTACCTTTATTTGAAACGAATATTGTATTTATATCTCCCGATGGTGGTTCATTTATTAATTTTAAAATTGATATATTTTCAATATAGATAATTGGCATTGAAGTTGCTCCACCCATATCAAATATAATTGATAATACTTGTCTTTTCGGTTCGTCATGGACTGATTCATAGTCAATTTGATATGTTGATCTATCAAATGTATTTTGTGATGGTGGTATATGATCAACTGTTTCACCATCAAGATAAACATTAATGTCAAAATTTGATAAAGTAGTTGAAACTCTAAACGATATAGAATATGATGTATTTGGTAATATTTCAATTGTTTGATTAAATGTTATAAATGGAGATAACATATCAGCTTCACTTCCACCATATTCAAATCTAACTGCATAATATCCAACCACATCAGTTGTGAAAAAATATTCTTTTAATTGCTTTACAAATGATACATCCCAACCACCAACACCAAAATCTAATAACCAATATTCACTATTTATATTTATATTTGAATTATTAAATCCTGTAAACGTTATATTTTCACCACTTAAATATGTATTTCTTAAATCTTTGAATCCCCAATCTTTTACTACTATATTTTCATCTGTTTAAACAATAATAAATTTTAATTTTAATATTTATTTTATGTATGAATATTTGGGTGATATATTGTTGTTTTTTTTAATCACAATAACTTACTACACTGATATTGAGTGGGTCCATCACTACTACTACCACTACTACCAAAATTATTTGTACTATCATGACCACTACCACTACTACTACTACTACTATCACCACTATTATCTAGATAATTAAAATTTATATTTTTATCACCACTATCTTCTTGAATTATATTTATTGGTGTTGATGATATGAAGTTTATATTTTTTATTAAAAATATTAAAAAATATATTATTATTACTGATAAATTTATTTTTTTCATGTTGTTATTACTATTTTTATTTTGTTATTACAATTTTATGTGTATATACTTCCACAGTATAACACATATATTATTATTATTATAATTTTTATAATTATTATTATTATTAGTGTGAATTAATTGTCAAAAATTTGGGTTGTAATTTTTGATAAAAACATTCGAAAAAAAAAAAAGATATTTATTTACTTGATTGTATTTTTAAATAGTGAAGTGTTTATATGCGTTTTTTGTATGTTTTCTATTCAAAAATAAAATTTATCGAAAAAAGTGATATCATTAAAAATTAAGTAAAAAAAAATAAAAAATATGTTTAATTGAGATCACACAATAATCAATTATATATATATATATATTTGTATATGGACAGTAAAAACAAAAAAAAAAAAAAAAAAAAAAAAAATTTTAAAAAAAACGGTTTGTTAAAAAAAAAAAAAAAAAATTTTTTTTTTTTTTTTTTTTAATTTTTTTTTTTTTTTAATTTTTTTTGTTTTGAGAAACATATCACGACTTTTTTTTCATTTTTCATAATTGCACTACACACATTCAGATATTGGTATGTCAGTTTGTAGTTTTTTTTAATTAAATTTCAATTTGAAAAAGAAGAATAGAATCAAAATTTAGATAACACATTATATTTACATTCATATATTATTATCATCATCATTTTTACTACTATATAGATCATCATTAAAAAAATGAGACACGTATCTGCACTTAAAAAGTTATGCAGATTTTGCCAAACCATTAGAAGAGGTAAAAATGTTTTCGTTTTCTGTAAAGCAAATGCAAGACATAAGCAAAAGCAAGGATGGGTATGTTCGATAGTAAACATCATATCAATATGTATTTAATACTAATAACTATTTGGAATATAGATTGTTTAAATATATATAGAATATAACAAATTCAAGCAACATTATATAAAAAAAAGTCAAGATTAAAATCAAAACCATTATTATTATTATATTATCAACACACAACCAATCAACCAGTTCATGTATACATCACACAATCACTCTCATCAACTCTCATTCCATTAAAACACACACAAACAAATATAAAGATATAAATAAATTTCATATTATATTTAGTGAAAAAAAAATAGTTGTATTCATCTTGTTTCCCCTATGTTATCTATAGACGGTTGAGCGGTAAAATCCGATCAAATTAATATCACTTGAATAGTTTTCTGTTTTTGTGTCGGTTTCACAAGTACATTATCGTTGCCATCATCAAAAACAAGAAACTTATTTATATGATATTAATTTGATTGGATTTTTACAGCCAATCAACATCTAAATGAAATAAAACAACCAAAATTAATGTTGTAATTACTCTCTCATAATCAATAATTTTTTTTTTTTTTATTTTTTTTTTTTTTTTTAAAAATTTTACAAACCGAACGTTTTCGTTTTTTTTTTTTTTTTTTTTTGGGTTTTTTTTTTTTTTTTTTA
>JACAFY010002200.1:0-10349 GCA_015252635.1 Dictyostelium capitatum
GTCTGAGTATCACATGTACATGTACCATTTTCATTACAAATACCATGATTTGAACATGCAAGTGGACATGGTATATTTGTATATGTGAAATCAGATTTAGTTACACTTAAATTACCATCCACCACTTTCAATACTTTAACACCAGTTCCAGCTGATGCAGTACATGTGATTGATGTTGAACTTTTTGTTGAAATTACACAAGATGAAGATCCAATTATAACTGATAATGATGATGTTGTTGTACCAAAATATCCATTAATTGTTAATGTGCCGCCATTTACATTTACAGATGATACTGATATAATTGATAATCTTGAAACACTACAATCTGTGCCTTGTGTTTGAGTATCACAACTGCAAGTGCCCAAATATCCATTACATATTCCATGATTTGAGCATGCAAGTGGACATGTTAAATTTGTATATGTGAAATCAGATTTAGTTGCAACTAAATTAACATCAGTAACTTTCAATACTTTAACATCAGTTCCAGCTGGTGCAGTACATGAAATTAAAGTAGTACTTGATAATATACTACCACAAGGTGAAGATCCAATTGTAACTGATAATGATGGTGTTGTTGTACCAAAATATCCAAAAATCGAAATTGTGCCACCATTAACATTTACAGAAGATACTGATGTAATTGATAATTTTGAAACACTACAATCTGTACCCTGTGTTTGGGTATCACATGTACATACACCATATTCATTACAAAAACCATGATTTGAACATGCAAGTGGACATGGTATATTTGTATATGTGAAATCAGATTTAGTTACACTTAAATTACCATCAGTAACTTTTAATATTTTAACACCAGTTCCAGCTGGTGCAGTACATGCAATAGATGCTGAATTTTTTGATGTAATTACACAAGATGAAGATCCAATTGTAACTGATAATGCTGATGATGTTGTACCAAAATATCCACTGATTATTATTGTACCACCATAAACGTTTACAAATGAAACTGATGTAATTGATAATTTAGAAACACTACAATCAGATCCTTGTGTTTGAGTATCACATGAGCATAATCCAGTGTACCCATCACACGTACCATGACCAAAACATTCAAGTGGACATGTTAAATTTGAATAAACATAATAATTCGATGCAGTTAAATCACGATCAATAACAGTTAATGTTTGTATACCAGTTCCTGCTTGTGCAGTACATGTAATTAATGATGAACTTTTTAGTATAATTACACAAGATGAAAATCCAATTGTAACTGATAATGATGATGTTGTTGTACCAAAATATCCATTAATTGTTATTGATCCACCATTAACATTACTTGGGATCACTGACTCAATTAATAATTTTGAAACACTACAATCTTTTCCTTGAGTTTGGGTATCACAAGTGCATAGCCCACTGTATCCATCACACCAACCATGGCCCGAACATTCAAGTGGACAAGTTAAATTTGTATATTGAAAATCAGATTTAATTATACTTAATGTTCCATCAGTAACTTTTAATATTTTAACGCCAGTTCCAGCTTGTGCAGTACATGTAATTGATGATGAACTTTTTGACGAAATTGTACATGTTTTAGAATCAACTGTAACTGATAATGACGAAGTTGTTGTACCAAAATATCCATTAATTGTTATTGGTCCACCATTTACATTACATGAAACCACTGAAGTAATGGATAATCTTGAAACACTACAATCAGTTCCATTTGTTTGAGTATCACACGTGCATAACCCACTGTACCCATCACAAATACCATGACCCGAACATGCAAGTGGACATGTTAAATTTGTATATTGATAATCTGATTTAGTTACACTTAATGTACCATCAGTAACTTTTAATATTTTAACGCCAGTTCCAGCTAGTGCAGTACATGTAATTGAAGAAGAACTTTTTGACGAAATTGTACATGTTTTAGAATCGATTGTAACTGATAATGCTGATGTTGTTGTACCAAAAAATCCATTAATTGTTATTGGTCCACCATTAACATTACACGGAATTACAGAAGAAATTGATAATTTAGAAACACTACAATCTGCTCCTTGAGTTTGAGAATCACAAGTGCATACACCATTTAGTGGATTACATGTACCATGACCCGAACAGTTCAATGGACATGTACGACAAACATATTTGGTATCGATATATACTTCATATTTACATCTTATAAGTTCTTCACTTTTAGTTACAACCATTTCAACATTTGGATTACAATTAAAATATTGATAAAATTCTCTAACATTATTATTGCACTGAGAACCTAATGAACTTTTATGTAAAAGAGTCATACCATTACTTGTGTCGGTTTTGGTTGGCGCAACACCGTCGTATTCAAGTGAATTTATTGTTGTAAATCCATTATACTTTTGACAAGCAGGTAATAGTTTACCTGCAAAAGATCCACAAGCAGTTACTGGAATATTACAAAAATTAAACCATGCCATATATGATGCTTCAGCTGTAGTTCCACTAACCCATGTCTTTGATGGGAAATTGGCTGTATAATACGCTCCATTACTCCTATATTAATTTAATAATAAATAGTAAATAAATAAATAGTAAATATATTAATATTATTAAAATAGAATCATTTATGAGTGTATTTTAATGAAAACATACAATGCAAGAGGTGTAAGATCGTATATTTGACCAAATAATGAATTTGTATAAGTACATTGTGATGAAACATTGTTTATAAAATAAAATACATAAACAAATAAAATAAAAATATATAATTTTTTCATTTTTTAAAATAATAAAATAATAATAAATAATTTTTAACAATAATAAAATGAATAAATTAAAATTTCATTATTTATATTGTGTTAATAAAAAAAGGTTGAAGATAATAAAAAATTAGATATTTTCCCAGATAATAAAGATTTCGTTAATATATCTATACCCAAAAATAAAAAAATAAAATCTATAATTTAAAACAACCACAATAAAACAATGGTTTATGATGATATGATTCTATTTTCTTAGAAAAATAGGATAAACAGGTGAATTTCTATGCCCGTAAACAAATAAAAAAAAAACATACCTACATAAAAAATAAACTAAAATTGTAATCTTTTTTTTTTTTTGAATTTTTATTAAAATAAAATCTTTTTTTTACAACCAACAAAATTTAAATTCAATTTTTCATAATAACTTATTAACACTATAGAATGTGAAATCACATGATTTGATTTACAAACCACTGCGGATCGCATGTAACTGTAGATCGTGTGTAACACACAAACTTTTAAAACCAGTGGTTTTGTAAAAATATATTTTTTTTTGGTGATAAAATTAATCTTTAAGAGCCAAGAAACCAATGATAAATCTGTACCCCAATAGCTAAAAATAAAACATTAAATTTGGTCAAACTATTACAAAAAATGTCAAACAGAAATATCTTTTAGATTTTACAATTAGATTTTAGTGGTGATGTTTTAATTTATAGAAGTAATATAAAATTCAATATTTTAAAAAAGTATAGAAATAATAATGAAGTTTGTTAAATTTACAAAAATTTTACTTTTAAAATAAAAAAAGTCATAAATAGATTAATTTATATTGATGTATTTTATTATTTAATTAATTTTAAATAATTACATTGAAATTTGAATTAATTTAACTATAAATTTTAACATGCATTAGTATATACATAATAATTTGATGCAGTTAAATCACGATCAATAACAGTTAATGTTTGAATACCAGTTCCAGCAGGTGCAGTACATATAATTGATGATGAACTTTTTGATGTAATTACACAAGATGAAGATCCAATTGTAACTGATAATAATGGTGTTGTGGTACCAAAATATCCATTAATTGTTACTGATCCACCTAATACATTACTTGGGATAATAGAAGTAATTGATAATCTTGAAACACTACAACCTGTTCCAGTTGATTGAGTATCACAAGTGCACACCAAAAACTAAAAAATATTCACAAACTTTTAAAAACCAGTGATGTTGTAAATTTTTAATTTTTTGATGATAAATATAATCTTTAAAAGCCAAGAAACCAATGATAACCTGTACCCCAATAGCTAAAAATAAAACATAAAATTTGGTTCAAACTATTACAATAAATGTCAACCAAAAATATTTTTTTCAATTTTTTACAACAAAGATTTTAATTTTAATATATAGAAATAAAAATATCTAATTCGATAATCTTGTTGTTGATTTAGTATGGAATAAATTTTTTTTATTATATTGGAAAATAGACTGGGTGGTAGGTCTCTATTAATAATTATCATAAAATGTTAAAAAAATTGATTTAAATTTATGTATTTTATAATTTATTTAAAATTATTATTACAAATACTCGACGTATTGTTTAATTAAATTGAAATGGAAAGTATTTAATTCTATTGAATTATTAACAATTTTGATTATAATAACTTTCTACGAAATAACCACCTTCATCAGTAACCATTATTGTTTTGGTAGTATCAGTACCTGTTGGTGTTGGAGGAACACATATAATAATAAAATCAATAGTAAATGATAATTGTGTACAAGGTACAGAGTCAACTGTTACTGATAATCTTGTTATATTTCTACCAAAATAACCTTTGATTAAAATTGGATTCCCATCACCTCCACTTTTTGTAACCGAATTAATTTTTAATTGAGAATCTGAACATTGTGTACCACTTGTAATTTCATTACATGAACTACATATTCCAGTATATCCATTACATACACCATATCTATGACATTCATTACATGATATATTTTTATATTCAAAATCCGATTTTATAATTGATAAATCGCCAACAGTAACTTTAAGATCTTGAATTGTATCAGCTAATAGGTTAGATTGTGTAGAGCATTTAATTAATGTTGAGTTTGATATTATATCTGTACATGAAATAGATCCAACTGTTACTGATAATGATGATGGGGTTGTTACTCCAAAATAGCCAATAATTGTTATATCACCTCCATTACGAGTTATTGTTGTTGTAGAAGTAATTGATAATCTTGAATTGCTACAACTTGGGCCATTTGTTTGAGTGTCACATTCACATTTACCACGTTCGTTACAGATACCATGATTTGAGCATACAGGTGAACATGTTAAATTAGTATATATGAAATCAGATTTAATAATTAAATTACCATCGGTAATTGTTAAAATTTTAGTACCACCAGTTCCAGATGCAGCAGTACAAGAAATTGATACATTGGTTGAAGTTGGAGAAATACAAGCCTTGTTATCAATTGTAACTGATAAAGATGATGTTGTTGTACCAAAATATCCTAAAATGGTTATTAACCCACCATTAATGTTTACAGATGATACAGAAGTAATTGATAATCTTGAAACACTACAATCCAATCCAGTTGTTTGAGTATCGCATGAACATACACCATATTCATTACAAATACCATGATTTGAACATGCAAGCGGACACGATACATTTGTATATAGGTAATAATTTGATACAGATAAATCACGATCAGTAACTGTTAGTGTTTGATATCCGGTTCCTGCTGGAGCATTGCACGTAATTGACGAAGAACTATTTAATGTAATTGTACAAGGTAAAGACCCAATTTTTATTGATAATGAAGATGTTGTACCAAAATAGCCAATAATAGAAATAATACCACCAGTAGATTTTAAAGGTGTTATTGAAGTAATTGATAATTTTGAATCCTCACAACCTAAACCTTGTGTTTGACTGTCACAAGTACACACACCATATTGGTTACAAATACCATGATTAGAACATGCAAATGGACATGCTATATTTGTATATATAAAGTCAGATTTAGCTATACTCAACGTACCATCAGTAACTTTTAAAATGTTAATACCAGTTCCAGCAGGCGCAGTACATGAAATTGATGTTGCATTTGTTAATACATTTACACAGGATTTTGACCCAATTGTAATTGATAATAATGGTGTTGTTGCACCAAAATATCCATTAATAGTTATTGTTCCACCATTAACATTTACAAAAGATACTGATGTAATTGATAATCTTGAAACACTACAATCTGTACCTTGAGTTTGAGTATCACATGAACATGTACCATATTCATTACAAATACCATGATTTGAACATGCAAGTGGGCATGTTATATTTGTATATGAGAAATCAGATTTAATTACACTTAATGTACCATCAATAACTTTTAATACTTTAACACCAGTTCCAGCTGGTGCAACACATATAATTGATGATGAATTTTTTGATGTAATTACACAAGATGAAGACCCAATTGTAATTGATAATGATGAAGTTGTTGTACCAAAATATCCATTAATTGTTATAGTACCACCATTAACATTTACAGGTGATACTGATGTAATTGATAATCTTGAAACACTACAATCTATTCCTTGTGTTTGGGAATCACATGTACATACACCATATTCATTACAAGTACCATGGCCAAAACATGCAAGTGGACATGATACATTTGTATACAAATAATAATTTGATGCAGTTAAATCACGATCAATAACTTTTAATGTTTGGAGGCCAGTTCCTGATGGTGCATTACATTTAATTGATGAAGATGATGTTGAAATTATTGCACAAGGTTTAGAGTTAATTGTAACTGATAATGAAGTTGTCGTGGTACCAAAATAGCCATTGATTACGACTTGACCTCCATTAGAATTACTAGGTAAAATTGAATTGATCGATAATCTTGAAACTTCACAACCCAATCCTTGTGTTTGAGTATCACAAGAGCATAAACCAGTATATCCGTCACATGAGCCATGATTTGAGCATCCAAGTGGGCAACTACGACAAACATATTTAGTATCAATAGACATTTGATATCTACAAGTAATAGTTTCTTCAATTTTAGTTACATTCATATCAACTAGTGGGTTACAATTAAAAAATTGATAAAATTCTCTTTGTTGATTGGCAGTAGCACATCCACCATTTACAGAACCTTTGTGAAAAAGTGTCATACCAGTTTGTGTATCAGTTTTTTGTGGTACTTCTCCAGACAATTCTAATATCCAATATTGAGGTTTATCAGGATTCTTTTGACATGCTGCTACTGCTTGATTAGCTGTATTAACTCCACATAGAGTCACTCCTCTATAACAGAAATTAAATGAAACAACCGAAACGCCCATTGTTACACTATAATGATCTCCCCCATTCCTTTGAAAATTATAATTAATAAATATTTTGAAAAATTAATATTATTTATTAAAATGTACAAATATTTACTTTGCAATTGGAGATAAATCATATGTACTACCAGTGAGAGAATTAGAATATGTACATTGTGATGTAACATTGTTAATTAAATAAAATGCATATACAAATAAAATTAAAATATATAATTTTTTCATTTTTTAAAATAATAAAATAATAATAATTTTTTCATGAATTTATTAATTTATGCTGCGAAAAATAGTTGAAGAATAAAACAAAAAGTAGATATTTTCCTACAAAATAAGGATTTCTGTACACCAAAAATAAAAAATAAAAAAGCTTCAAAAAAGATTTTTGTAACCCATCATCTAAAATTGTAATTTTTTTTTATTTGAATTTTAGTCAAAGTAAATCTTTTTTGTATTTTCGAGCAGTTGTATAATAAATCTTTAAATTCATTTCACACAATAGCTTTACAAACATTTCTGAAATTATTTTTTTGTTAAGGTACCATTGATAAATCCGTTCCCCAAAAACTAAAAATAAAACATAATATTTTTTTATTATTCAAACTATTACGAAAAATCTATTGAATTTTATTAATTGATTATTTTTTTTTATTTTCTTGATATAGTTTTAGATTTTAGTGTGTGAAGTTTTATCCTAATAGGAACACTGTATTTTTTATATACAACAGAAACGGTAGCTATAATAGCAGCAAATACAACAACTGGTATAACAATTGAAACAATGAGAATCCATTTCTTTTCATTATTTGGACAGCTAGATTGATAATCTGGAGATACTAAAACAGAGTAATCTGGATCAATAATACATTTATCAACACAATGTTGTAAATTTGCACCAATTATTATTGAATCTGAAACACCTTTTGAAACTATTGAAGTTGTCATTATTGCATCACGACCATCACTTAAATATCTATTTAAAATTCTTGAATAAAATCTTTTTGAATCTTTTGAAATTATAATAACATTATATGGTTGAGTGTTATCTATATTATCTTCAATTGAAGTTTCTTTACTATTACAATCTGCTTCTTCATTTCCATCTCCATTAAATTCAATTGATGATTTAATTCTCAATTGAATATTATTTAAACTTGACATATATTTATATTTATCAATTGTAATTGTTGTTTTGATTGAATTTGGTTCTTTTGTAAAATTGATACCAGCAAATGAATATTCTTTAGTTTTTAATACCTCTTCAATTTTATAGGTAATATAAGATTCTGGTGATGAATTTAGTAGTTGATATTCAAATACTGTTTTTTTAACACCATCTTCTTCAACAGTACTGGTCGTCCATGTATTAACATCTTCTAATAAAAACTCTTTTTCAATTGACCCATTAAATGATAATTCAACCAAACTATGCAAACCAAGTGAATATGTTGTAACTACATTACTAATGTATGCAACTGATGTTAAAGTATTAACTCTTGAATATGACTCTGGACTTTTATTTCCAACGAATAATGAAGCACAATCAGGACCAAAATAATCTTTTTCACAAACGCATTCACCAGTTTCTGTTCTACATGAACCGTGACCAGTACAATTCTTTGGGCATGAATATGAAATTATAATTGGTGTATAATAAAATATATTGGTAGCAGAGTAAAATACACCTGAATCACGTATAGTTATATTTTGAAATCCAATTCCTGGTGAAGCAAAACATGAGATGGTTTTATTATTAGTTTGTGTTACATTATCACATATTACATCACCAACCCATACATTAGTTTGACTGGAAATATAACCAAAATAACCAAATAATACTAAAATTCCACCATTTGTTGATACTACTGATGTTGAACTAATATATATATTTGTATCTTGACAACCATAATTGGTTGTCATTGAATCACAATCACATGTACCCGTTAGACCATAACAAGTTCCATGTGGAGGTGAACAATCAAGTGGACATTTTAAAAGTTGATATTCATAATAATTTGGAACTGAAACATGTAAATCACCATAGGTAATATTGAGGTCAAATAAACCATATCCTATATATGGTGGTGCAGTACATAATATTGTTGTTTGATTTGGGGAACTTGGTGATATACATGGTTCGGTACCAATTAAAACTGATAATAATGATAAATTTAGTTGAGTACCGAAATACCCTGTAATAACAATTTGACCACCTTTAACACTACTAGGTATAACAGAATCAATTGATAATTTTGAACCTTCACAACTTGTTCCATTTGTTTGACTATCACAAGAACAAACGCCATAATATGGACTACAAGTACCATGACCTGAACAGTTCAATGGACATGTACGACAAGCATATTTAGTTTCAATATGTACCTCATATGTACATCTTGGTTCTTCTTTAGGACCTTTTATCAATACTTCTTGATCTGGATTACATTCAAAATATTGATAAAATAATCTTGGACTACCACCACATTGAGTTGCTGGAGCTCCTGTATACATTAGAGTTATTATATTTCCACTATAACTTGTAGTTGGAGAATTATCAACAATTGAAAGTGCATTGATAACACCTGTTGTATCATACTTTTGACAACCAGTTAATTGTTTACCAAATGTATCAATACCACAATCAGTTACTACTCTATTACAAAAATTAAAGAATGTAGAATATGGATCTTCATTGGTTGGTGCATCAGTCCATACTTTTGCTGGAAAAGCTGCTTGATAAAATAAACCATTATCTCTAAAATTAAAAAACATTTAATTAATACCAAAAAAAAAAAAATCACATTAAAAATTTTAATAAAAAATACAAACTTTGCAATTGGTGTGAAATCATATGTCTGTCCAATAATTGAGTTTGTATATGTACATTGTGATTCTACATTTTTAATTAGATATATAAATAAAATAAATAAATATAAATTTCTCATTTTTTGTATAATTTTTAAAATCAATCACCAAAATAAAAATTAAAAATTCTATTTTCGCATGTGTAAAAAATAATTATCACTGAAAAATTTTAAAACCATGTGTCTTTAAAGTCAAAGAAAATTGATATTTTAAAATCTAAAAATACAAACAAAAAAAAAAAAAAAAAAAAAAAAAAAAAAAAAAAAAAAAAAAAAAAAAAAAAAATAAAAAAAAAAAAAAATAAAAAAAAAAAAAAAAAAAAAAAAAAAAAAAATAAAAATAAAAAAAAAAAAAAAAAAAAAAAAAAAAAAAAA
>JACAFY010002211.1:0-10345 GCA_015252635.1 Dictyostelium capitatum
TTATTATATTTATTAATTTAAAATTAAATTAAAATAATAATTTTTTTTTTTTTTTTATAAAAAAATAAAAAAATATTAAAAAAAAAAAATTTTTTTTTTTTTTTTTTTTTTTTTTTTTTGGGGTTTTGTCAAAAAATATAAGGGACTGACATAACATGTTGATTGCATATTTATTTATAGAGTAATAAATTAAATGAAGAAGCACAAGCAGAATTTAAAGAAGGTTTTGCAATGTATGATGGAAATAAAGATGGTAGATTAGAATCAGCAGAATTAGCAAATACATTAAGGTGGTTAGGTCAAAATCCAACTCAAAGTGAAATAAATGATATATTAAGAGAATATGGATGTATGTAATTACTAAATATTAAAGCGAGATTTACGATTATTTTTATTATCATCATACTAATGGTTTGTAATTACATTCAGCAAATAATCAAATGACATTAGATGGATTATATAATTATTTAGGTAGAAAAGTTGTTGACGATTTTGATGAAAAAGAAATTATTGAAGCATTTCAAGTGTTTGATAAAGATGGTAAAGGTTTACTTGGTGCATCTGATCTTAGACATATTTTAACAAATTTAGGTGAAAGATTAAATGAAGATCAAGTAGAAGAAATGTTAAGACAAGCTGTTGGTTGTGGAGATGGTAGTATCTCATATGAACCATTTGTACGTAATATGCTTAAAAAATAAATAATAAAGAAAAAAAAAAAAAAAAAAGAAAAATTGTATTTTACCCAACATATATATAACATGTAATTTTTATTATCATAATATCAAACCCAAAAAAAAAAAAAACTTATTCAGTTTGTTAGATACACATTGTGTGTGTGTGTGTTTGTGTTTTTTTTTTAATTTACAATAACACCACATATTTTAATTATTATAACATCATAACCCATTAATTTCAATTTTATCACAGTTTGGATAAAAAAAAAAAAAATCCAAAAAATGATCTTATTATCGCTTTTTTCAAATAACCATGGGTTTGGTTTTTTAAAAAAAAAAACTTTTATGGTTTATAATATCCATATAAAAAAATAATATGATACACACCTTTGGTGGGTTTTTTTTTAAAATAAATAATATATCAATTTTTATATTAAAAATTAAATATGTTATTTGTTTCTTTTATATATTATATTATAACAGGGGATTGAAAATGTATTTTGATTGTTGTTGATTTTTTTTTTATAAATTTATAATTTGGTACATCTTTCGAGGAAAGCTTTTTCAGAGACTTCAGAAAAATCAGTACCTTGGATTTCAACATGAACACCAACTAAAGCTTTTCTTAAAGAGTCTTTTGATGAAGTGGCCATCATTTTCTTTTTGGTGGCAGCGGTATCTGGACACCTATTAATTGTATAAATAAAAGAAAATGTTTAGGTATTAGAATATATATTTTTTAAAAATAACTTTTTCAACCAAGCGGTGTGATATCATCAAATAAAAAATAATACATACCATGCAACAAAGACAATTCTGTTTTTAAGAGCACCTTCTTCTTTGAATTCATAATCATAAATAACATATCTACAGTCGTTTTCTGGGAGACATGCGGTGAATTGTTCGAATGAAGCACCTGATGGTAAAGTTGAATCTACAATAATTTCTTTTTGATCATCTGAAATTCTGTAAACAATAACGCTGTGTTTACGTCCTAATTTTAATCCACTGAATGTTTCGACACAGTTTGGAGCTAATTTAATACCTGATGACTAAACAAATATTGAATAATTGTATTAATAACCATATCTTTACTTGTATGTGTTTAAAAAAAAAAAAAATACTTCTTTTTTTTTTTTCATATAAATTTTTTGTTGTACACCATACCATCTTTATTTATATAGTTTATGAGTTTAGTTTGTTGGAGTTTGAAATGATAGAAAAAAAAAAAAAATAAATATCAGAAAAAAAATTTTAAAAAAAAAAAATTAAAAAAAAAAAAAAAAAATATTTTCCATTAGTAATAAAATTTTCGCTCAGCCATAATAATCGATTTGGATGGCTTTTATGAAACAAAAATTTTGGTTGGTGTGTTTTTTTTTGTTATCTATTTTTTTTTTAACGTTAGAAGTAATTTTAAAAATAATTATTATTTACTTAGTAAATTAAATGAATAAATTTACCTGATATGAAATAAAATGTTAAATACGGTACCACATATACAAACACACACACGCACACATACACATTTTAAAACAAACACACACACCACATAATATATACCACATTTACACATATATGTCATGTTTTTAAAATGTCAACACATACACAGAAAATTTAAAATTTTTTTTTTTTTTTATGGACTAGGGGTAGTACTATTTTATATTGTGAGATGGAAATAGTATTTACATTTAATTATTTCTACATTTATTATTTCTACATTAATTACAATAATATTTTTTCTTTAAATGAGATCTCCGTTTTTATATTTTTTTTTTAAGATAATGGCAGGGCTATTTTTACATTTTTGAAATTTCATGTAAATTGTTTTTAGTATATTTATATTCAAATATTAACTAATTATACTTTTTTTTATATTCATTATTTGTTATGCCAAATAAATACAAAAAATGAATATATTAATAATAGTATACTTAGTTTTGTATCATTCCAAACTCAACAAATTGACAGTGTGTGATATAATTAGAGTAATACAAAAATTGTATACAATTACTTGAGAATTAAATGAATAGATATTAAAGAGATAATAGAATGCGAAAAAAAAGATAACCATATAAACAAAAGATTGAAATTAATTAATTAATCAATATGTTATCGTTGTATTTGTAAATGTTTGTTTTTACACGTGGTGTGAAGTGAATTTTTTTTTTTTTAAATTTTTTTTTAAAATCAATTTTTTTTTTTTTTTCAATTTTTTTTATATTTAATTTCATAATTTAATATATAAATTAGTTTTTATATATAAAAAAAAAAGAAATGCCTTTACGTGTAGATATTAAAGTAAGTATGATATTATTTATTAGTGTTATTTGTATTGTGCACATATATTAACAAATGATGAAATTTGAACAGAAAAAATTATCAACTAGATCAGATAGAGTTAAAAGTGTTGATATTCATCCAACTGAACCATGGATTTTAGCAAGTTTATATGATGGTAATGTTTATATTTGGAATTATGAAACTCAAGTATGTATATTACTACTACTACCACTACTACTGTACCATATTATAGGTCAATTATCATTATCATACTAATTAGTATATGTAATTAAATCACTAGAATATGGTAAAATCATTTGAAGTATCACCAAATAATCCAGTTAGAACAGCAAGATTTATAGCAAAAAAACAATGGATAGTAACAGGTAGTGATGATACAAATATTAGAGTTTACAATTACAATACAATGGAAAAGATTAAAACATTTGAGGCACATGCAGATTATATTAGATGTATTATTGTTCATCCAACATTACCATATATATTATCATCATCTGATGATATGTTTATTAAATTATGGGATTATGAAAAGGGATGGAATAATATTCAAGTATTTGAAGGTCATTCACATTATGTAATGAGTATTGCATGGAATCCAAAAGATACCAATCAATTTGCAACAGCATCATTAGATAAAACAGTTAAAGTATGGAGTATTAATTCACCACATGCTCATTTTACATTGGAAGGTCATGAAAAGGGTATCAATTCAGTAGAGTATTTCTCTGGTGGTGAAAAACCATATTTAATTTCTGGTGCAGATGATAAACTTGTAAAGATTTGGGATTATCAATCGAAAACATGTGTTCAAACATTGGAAGGTCATTCAAATAATGTATCAGTAGTTTGTTATCATCCAGAATTACCATTGATTCTTAGTGGCTCAGAAGATGGTACCGTTAGATTATGGCATTCATCAACTTATCGTTTAGAGAAAACATTAAACTATGGTATGGGTTTCTTATGGTCAATGAATTTCTTACGTGGTTCAAATTTCATTGGTCTTGGTTATGATGATGGTACAGTTGTTTTGAAAATTGGTAAAAATAAACCACCAGTTTCAATGGATCAAGGTGGAAAAGTAATTTACGCTAAACACAATGAAATTAGAATGTCAAATATTTCAAATACTTTTGCAGATTCAACAGATGAAGAAGGTAATTCAACTGCTCCAGTAGTTCAAGACGGTGAAAGATTATTATTAACCAGTAAAGATCTTGGTAATTGTGAAGTATTTCCACAAAAATTACAACACAATTCAAATGGTAGATTCGTTAGTGTTTGTGGTGATGGTGAATTCATCATTTACACTGCATTAGCATGGAGAAATAAATCATTTGGTAATGCTTTGGAATTTGTTTGGGCTGAGGATTCTGGCCAATACGCTGTTCGTGAATCATCTTCTCGTATTAAAATCTTTAAAAACTTTAAAGAAACTCATAGTTTTAAACCATCATTTTCTGCTGAAGGTATTTTTGGTGGTTCATTACTTGGTGTAAAATCAAATGATACATTATGTTTTTATAGTTGGGATTCTGCTGATGTAATTCGTAGAATTGAAAAAACTTCTCCAAAAAATGTATGTATCAAGTATTATCGATATTATTATCTCGTATAATATATATTAATATTAAAATGAAATTATACAGATATTTTGGTCAGAAAATGGAGAATATTTAGCAATTGTTACAGATAAATCAACATTTATTCTTAGATATTACAAAGAAACCGTTCAAAAATATATTGAAAGTGGTCAACCAATTGGTGAATTAGGTATTGAAAATGCATTTGATGTTGTACATGAAATTGAAGATACAATTGGTACAGGTCTTTGGGTTGGTGATTGTTTTATCTATATCAATAGAAATAGTAAATTAAATTATTGTGTTGGTACTGAAGTTGTTACAATCTCTCATTTAGAAAAACATATGTATTTATTAAAATATTTACCACAAAGTGGTCGTTTATATTTATCTGATAAGGTATGTTGGGTAATATATTGGTAATATCAACAACATGTTATTATAAATACTAATTACATTTGGTCTACATACAGAATTTAAATATTGTTTCATATAAATTACATATTTCAGTTATTAGTTACCAAACTGCAATTCTTAGAGAAGATTTAGATGGAGCAGAAAGAATATTACCAAAAATTCCACAAGATCAAAGAAATAGTATTGCACACTTTTTAGAATCACAAGGTTATAAAGAAAAAGCATTGGAAGTTTCAACTGATCCAGATCATAGATTTGAATTGGCAATTCAATTGGAAAATCTTCAAGTTGCCCATGAAATTGCTGTTAAATCTGAATCTGAAACCAAATTTAAACATTTAGGTGACTTAGCTTTATCAATTGGTGATGTAAGTTGTTAAAAAGATTGATTATCTTGTTTGGTATTTGACAACCAAAAGCAAAATATTAACAAGATTCCCATCTCAACCTTATAGACTAAATTAGCAGAAGATTGTTTAAAGAAAGCAGAAGATTTACCAGGATTATTATTATTATTTACAAGTACAGGTAATCTTGAAGGTATGAAACAATTGGCAAAAATGGCAGAAGATAAAGGTCAAACAAATATCAGTTTCATTTGTAATCTTTTGATTCCAAATTCATTGTTAAATTGTTTAAATACCTTGTGTGCAAGTGGTGATTATTCAGAAGCAGCATTTATGGCACGTACTTATTTACCATCTATGATTCCAGAAATGGTTGAAAAATGGAGAGAAAATTTAAAGAGTACAAGTTCCAAAGCATCTGATGCATTATCAAATCCAATTGATTTCCCAAATTTATTCCCAGGATATGAAACCTCAGTCAAAGCTGAAAAATATTTTGAATCAATTAGATCAAACCCAAGACCTGCTAAAGATTATGTAAATCTACCAAAAGCAAAAAGAAACCTATTGGAAGAAATTGAAAAAGTTTCACATCAAGAATACGAAAAAGTTTTATCAACATTAAATGATTTTTCATTACATTCATCAACTCCAATTAATAATAATAACAATACAGCTACTACAACAACAACCAATAACAATTCATTATTGGACGATTTAGATTTTACAACAGTTAATACTACAAATAATAATAATAATAATATATCATCACCACCAATTGTATCACCATCTCAAATTAGAAATAGTGGTAACAATTTATCACCACCATTAATTAATAACGCACAAACATCATCACCATCATCACCATCTCAGATTAGAAATAGTGGTAATAATTTATCATCACCACCAATCATTAATTTCAATACTACAACAACATCACCACCACTCATTGATGCATCACCAATTGATCATGATTTAGTTTTGGATCCAACTCCATCTCATATCGTTTCACCAACTAAAACAACTTCGCCAACTGATTTATCATTTTTAGATAATATTCCAGTTGATCACGATGAAGAAGATTAATTTTAAAAAAAAAATAAAAACATAACGCAAAAATAATTAAAAAAAAAAAAAAAAAACCAAAAACCAATAATAACATAACTTTTTTTAAATAATAACAACAAAAATATAAATAAAATAATAACAACATAATATAATTAATTTGTCGTTTGTTGAGTCATTTTAATTTTTTTATTGATGTGATTATTCCATCTGCAAATATTCATATTAAAATTATTTTAAATTTGTAAAATCCCAATTTTTAATTTCACACCCATTTATATTTTTTATATAATTTTTATTTTTTTTTTTATAAATTTTTATTCTCGCAAAAATAGATAACAGATAGAGATATAGAATGGATAAAATTATAATTCAAGAGTTACATATTCAAGCAGTTATAGGTGTTAATCCAGGTGAAAGAGTTATAAAGCAAAATATAATAATTACAATTAATGCTTATAAAGATCTTTCAAAATGTGGCTCATCTGATAATGTAAATGATACTGTATCATATAGTTCTCTTTCAAAAGTATGTATAAAATAAGTAATTATTATATTGTTGTTAACAATTAAAATAAATTCTAATTTTATAATATAGTCAATATGTTCATATTCAGAATCATCACATCATTATACATTGGAAGCATTAGCAACAGGTGTTGCAAAAATATGTTGCTTAGGATTTGGTATTGAACGTGTTAAAGTATTAATTCAAAAACCAGGTGCAATAAAATTAGCAAAGTGGCCAGGTGTTTCCATTGAAAGAACATTGGATTATTTTAAATCAAATTCATTTGTTGAAATACCATCAAAATTAAATGTTAACAGCGCAAACAACAATACATCTGGTTCAAATATAGTTTATTTAGCATTTGGTTCAAATATAGGTGATAAATTTCAAAATATTATAAATAGTTTTAAAAGGTTAGAGAAACAACAATGTTTTATACAATCAACATCATTTATGTATAAAACTGCTCCACAATATTTCAAAGGTCAAGATTCATTTTATAATTGCGTTTGTAAAGTAACAACATCATTGAAACCAGATGAATTACTAGTGGTAATTAAACAAATTGAAAAGGAATTAGGCAGAGTTGAAACATTTAGAAATGGACCAAGATTAATTGATATTGATATCATTTATTTCAATGGATTGATAATTAAAACTGATCAATTGGAAATACCTCATCCATTAATGTGGGAACGTGATTTTGTATTGTATCCATTATGTGATATTGCACCACAACTAGTTCACCCAACATTACACATAACAACCAGTAGAATGAAATCAAATTTATTAAATTGTACCATTGAAAAGATAATTAAAATTGGAAATACAGATTGGAATTGGAATTACAAAACATACATTATGGGTATTTTAAATATTACTCCAGATAGTTTTGTTGATGGTGGTAAATACAATACATCAATTGATCAATCATTGGAACAAGCAAAGAAATTAATTGAACAAGGATCAGATATAATTGATATAGGTGGTCAATCAACATATCCAGGTGCATTACAAATTTCAATTGATCAAGAAATTGAACGTGTTGTACCAGTAATCAAGAAAATTAGAGAACAATATCCAGATATTCCATTATCAATTGATACATTTCATCATAGAGTTGCAAAAGAAGCAATTCAAGCAGGTTGTAACATTATCAATGATATTAGTGGTGGTATGAAAGATCCTGATATTTTATTGGTTGCTAAAGAATTTAAAGTACCAATAATTTTAAATCATTCTCAACCAACAACTCAATATTTACAACAAAAACAAAATGAACAACAATTATTAAATAGTGGTAATAATGGCAATGGTAATGATGAAGATGATGGTAATGGATCTTCTAATATTCAACAAAAGATTGATTTAAGTAATCCATGTGTAATTGATACTTTAAATTCATTTTTCAAAGAAAGAATTGATACTGCAACTAAATTGGGTTTATATCGTTGGCAAATTATATTGGATCCAGGTTTAGGTTTTTATAAAACTTATGAACAATCAATTCAAGTATTACAAAAAGGAAAAGATATTATGAATTTAGGTTTTCCAGTATTAGTTGGTCCATCTAGAAAAGGTTTTATTGCTTCAACACTTGTAAATAATGATAAATCAACATCAGGTAATAATAATAATCAACCTCAACTACAAACACCACCACCACCACAAAGTGATAGAAGATTATGGGGTACAATTGCATGTTGTTGTATTGCTTCTTCTTGGGGTGCAAATATTATTAGAGTTCATGATATACCAGAAATTAAAGATTCATTAATAATCACTGATTCAATTTACAGAAAAAATTAATATAAATAAATATAAAATATAGTACTCTTTTTTTAAAAAATTGAAAAACAAATGTGTTTTGGTATTACATTGTACCAAACATATAATTACATTGTACCAAACATATAATTACACTCTATAAAATATTCTCCCAATTCTCCCAATTTTTTTTTAAAAGCTTCGCCCAAAATTATTTTATTCGCCCATGTAATTTCAATGCTTCGCCTCAAATTAATTTTAATTTTTTTTAAATATCCATTCATTCTCCTCAATAATTATACTATTTTTCTTTATAATTTATTTTTCTCTTTAATTAAAAAATAAATAAACTTCTATTTAAATTTCTATTTTTTTTTTAAATAATTATAAAATTTAATAATAAAAAAAAAAAAAAGAGATAAATATAAAAATATTATTTTTAAAATTTAAAAAAAGATATAAACATCAAGAAAATAAATGAAATTAATAATAGCATTAGTAGTGTTGGTTTTATGTCAACTTCAATTATCAATTGCAAATGAAGCATTTGATAATGGTGCAAACTATTGGGATAACACTGGTAATACAGTTCATTCCACAATGCCTAAAAAATCAACAATTAAATTTATTCCTTGGGATGGAACAGGAACTGGTGTAACAGATACTGATACATCTTCAACAGCAATTAGTTGGACAGATTCTGACCAAACAACAACAGCTAGACCAACTGGCACTGGTACAGGTTCACATTCACATCAATCAGGAACAGGTACAGGTTCAGAATCAAGTAGATCATCAAGTACAATTTCAGGTACAGATTACTCTGCCAGTGCTATATCAGGTGCTTTTAATGATAGAAATAAAGGTTTTACAATTTACAAATAAATAATCAATATGGTTTATTTAAATAGCTATTTACTTTTAATACATGTAAATTATTTGAGGAATATCATTTACATGTTCCTTAAAAATGTTTTTCATTTAGATAATTACACAACACAAACACTGAAAACATAAAAAAATAGTTAATGATTTTAGATTTATAAATTTTTGAAATTTATCAAATTATAATTGTCAAATTAAACATTTCGATTTACCAATTAGATGATTGATTTTTCTATTTAATTATAATGAAAAAAAAAAAGTTGAAATTGGTAACAAGATCATCAGATATTGGATGTGTATAATGAGATTATTTCGAAACTTTTTCTTTCCTCCTTTAAAAATATCTCCCCATGTACACACATCATTCAAAAATGATTAATTATCATTAATTATTCGTCAAAGCAATTGGTTTTTTTTTAATTTTTTTTTTTTAATATTACTAAAATGTGTTAACAGATTATGTTTTTTATTTAATATTTATCATACAATTAATTATTCAAATAAATTAAATTTAACTAAATTTAAAAGATAAATAAAATTTTTTTTTCTGAAAAAATAGTAACATATTTAATTCCCATTATTATCTTCAATTTTAAATATTTAAAAAATTAATTATCAATTCACTGTGATTACATACATATCAATTATATTATAAAAAATAAATAAAAATAAAAAAAATTAAAAATATATTTAACCCCTAAGGTGTTACAAACTACACGCCAGACAACCGACTTTTTTTTTTAAAAATTTTTTTAAAAAAATTGTTGGTTTTTGCAATTATTTTTTTTT
>JACAFY010002222.1:0-10342 GCA_015252635.1 Dictyostelium capitatum
TCGCCGTGGGACACACGGCGTCCGGCGTGGCGCTGGCCATGCGGCCGCTCGCCGAAGAATCCGAAAAGCTCCTGCTGGTGGAACCGGGCGTTGCCGATTCGATCCCGGGCGACAACTGGAACAAGTACATCTTCCGCACTGGCCGCAATTCCTCGCAGGACGCCATCGCCAACGCCGTCGCGTTCGACCAGGCGGGCAGGTCCATCGCCATGCTGGCGCAGGTCTACGGGTGCGGGCGCGACGGCGTCAAGGCCTTGAAGGGCGCGCTCAAGCAGGCCAAGATCGTGCACGAGGAAAACCAGCCGGCCAATGCCACCGACTTCACGGCGGGCGCCCAGCGCCTGGTCGATGCGCTGAAAGAAAAGACCGGCCGCAAGATCATCTTCATCCTTTGGGCAGGCGCCGGCAATCCGTGCAAGAACGCCGAGCTGGACCCCAAGCGCTTCGGCATTGAAATCGCTACGGGCGGCAACACGCTGGCCGCGAGGACGCCGCTCAAGCCGCTGGCCGGCATGGCCGCCACCGAATTGGGCGAGATGGCGTCGCCCAGGTACGTCGATTAGATCATCAGCGCCAGCTGCAGGTTGGCGCAGAGCGCCGTGTTCCACATGCCCTGCCAGGTATTGAGCCGGCTCGTGCACTTGCCCGGCGTGAACACGGCCAGCACCGCCATCGCAATCGCGAAGTCGATGCCATAAGCCGCGCCCACGAAGAACCGGCCCGCCAGGATCACCTCGAACGACGGCGCAAACACCACCCGCAGCGCGCCGCTCAGCGCCAGCAGCTTGGCTGCGATCAGCGGCCGCATGCGGCCCCACCGATCCGCCATACACCCGCCGATGGCGTTCACCGCGATCGCCACCCACGAGGCAAACGAGGTCATCAGCGCCACCTGGCCGGCCGTCAGGCCAAGGTTGCGCGTCATGGGGCCCAGGCCCGCGCTCAGCGCGGAATTGGCGAATGCGTCCAGAAACAGGCCACCCAGGGCGAGCCACCAGATAAGGCCGGCTCGGCCCACGATGCCCGGACGAGAATCGATGTAGGCGATGACATCGTCGATGCCCCGCAGCTTGACGGATGTTGATTGCACGCCTGTCTCCTCTTGGATTTATTTCTGGAAGAGGGCGACGCGACGTGGTCGCGATAAAAGACCATCTTACAGATGGTCTTTTATCTAAATCTGTGCGGTGACTTTATGGACTAAGCCGATGAGTGTCAAGCAGGAGAAACACCAATCCGCGGCAGGCGGTATGCTTGGCCTGCACGCCAATTCGAGCGCGTGTTCACCCTGTTCAAAACCCCTGGATTACCCTTCGCGCCGCCATGATCCGACACGCTTTCGCGCTGACTTTGATGTTGTCTCCCGCCCTGGCCCTGGCCGCCCCGCCGGACTACATGGACCAGTACGACCGCTGCCTGAAGGACGCCGGCGCCGTCAACAACGGCACCGTCGAAGCGTGCTCCAGCGCGGTATCGTCCGCAGCCAAGCGCGAGATCAACGCCCAGTACGCCAAGGTCCACGCGCGCCTGGCCACCGAGTTTCCGGACGACGCCGTCAAGCTCGAAGAAGCGCAGAAGGCCTGGCTGGTCTACCGCAACGGCCACTGCTCGCTGGCCGGCGCACACGTCGGGTCGCCAATGTATGGCTACTGCCCGATGCTGCTCAACGCCAATCGCGCCAGCGAACTGCGCGAGCTGGCGGGCGATTAGCGTTGCCATGCACGGCGCCCAGGCCGACGGCGGCGCGTCATCGGCCGCTTGCCGGAACCCCGCGACATTGGTACCTTTGCTGCGTCCCCTCTTTCTTTCAGGACTGCGCACCCATGACCATCGTCGTCTACGCCGCCCACGCCCGCGCCCTTTGGGAAACCATCCAGGCGGACATCGCGCCCATCGGCGCCAAGACCAGTACGGGCGGCAACACCTGGCGCAAGGACGATAGCGCCCGCGCCACCAAGATCTACCGCGCCACCCCCACCGGCCAGCACGACGAGCGCGCGTATTTCGTGGGCACGGTGCGCACCGGCCAATTGATGCTGCTGGACCTCTTGCCCGGCACCGAGCCTTTGAACTGGTCATTGTTCGGCGCGCTGCATGGCCATATGTCCGGCATGCTGCTGGCCACCTACCCCGACGCCATCCTGTCGCTGAACCTGTTCCCCAACAAGCCGGCGCCTGAATAAGGACATCCCGTTTTGCTGCTGTTTTCCGTTTGCGTGCTGACGACGCTGTCACTGGCCGCGTTGCTGTGGCGCCTCTGGCGCCGTCCTGCCGGCAAGACGCCCGGCGATATCTTGCGCAGCGCGGCGGGCGGCGCGGGCCTGTTTGTCGCCCTGGGGCCGCCTGTGGGAGTTGGCGCTTTCGCGCTGCTGGTAACCGTCGCGGCCCTCGACCTGGAAGCGCTGAAGAACCTGCCGATGATGATTTTCCTGGTGCCCTATTCCTACCTCTTCGGCGGGGTGCCAGCCTTGCTATCCGGCGGGGTGGCGGGCGCCTTTCGGCCGGCCCGCGTGTCATGGCGTTCGTACTGCTGGCCCGGTCTGCTGGGCGGCTTGTATGCCACGATTTTTCAACTGGGATTCGGATCACGCGACTACTCGTGGTCGGACCTGACGGCGCTGTTGCTCATGGGCGGATTGCCGGGGCTGGTCGGCGGCGTGGCGTGCGCCCGGGTGCTCTATGGCAAACCGCCTGGCGCGGCCGCGCAGCCCGCCCCATCTGCCTGACACGGACACCGCGTCGTTCTTGTCCCGGCATTACAATTCCCGCCGATTGCATCGCACTCCGATCCTTCTCAGGAAGCCCCATGAAGATCTCCCTGCCCCATCTGCTGGCCGCCCTGGCCGCAAGCCTGTGCGCCGCGACGGCCTTGGCCGCTTCGGCTGGCGATAACGCCGTTGCCGCCGCCCAAGCCCAACTCACCCGCATGACGCCCGCCTCGAAGATCGAGTGCCGTGCCGACGGCTACGGCGGCGCGAGCTGCACCGCGGATGGCTTTTCCGTGAACTTCGGCAACTGCGGCGAAGGCGCCGCGTTCGGCTCGATCGCGGCCGATGGCGGCCTGGACCTGAACGACCGCATCGACGGCGAAGGCCACCCCGTGGCCCACGTGCAGGACCGCCAGTTCGTGTGCATCCCCGCGATGGCGCGCAAGGGCGAGACCCAGCGCCACTACGTCATCGCCGTGCCCACCGCCAGCGTGCCGGAATGCCGCGGCAACGACCTGTGCAAGGACGCCGACCTGCCGGTGCAATGGAAGACGCCCCAAAGCGGCAAGGCATGCCAACGGGGCAAAGATGGCGACTATGCCGGTGACTGCGCCGCGGGCTGGGTGGACGTGGGCCAGATCGACCAGTACGACACGCTGGCGCCCGTGCCTGCCAAGTCCGCCAAGTGAACGCGATGAAACGCGCTGGCGCGATGGCCTGCCTGCCCCTGGCCGCCGGTTTTGCGATGATCTCGGGGTTGGCTCATTCGGCATACGCCGCGGCCACGTCCAGCGTCGCCGTCCAGCCCAACCCCGACACGTCGCGGCGCATCGGCATCATTGCCACCGTCGAGGGCGCGCCGGGTCCGTTCGACCGTGTCGACGGCCATGCCGACTACCGGGTCAGCAATGCCGCCTGCACGCCGTTGACGCCCGTGACGGGCGCGACCGTCGTGCCCGAACAGCGTGTGCCGGTCACGTTTGATCGCCAAGCGGACGGCACCTTCCGTGCCGAGGTCGTGCTGGCCCCGTTCCGCGACGAAGATTATTTCGGCCAAGGCGTCTGCCATTGGGCGCTGGCGGGCGTGGTCGCCGACTTTCATCGCGGCCAGGTGGATTTCAGCCCCGCGATCGGCCTGGCCGATGCCGCCAGTTCGCGCACGATCGTCAAGCATTTCTCGAACGCGTCGTACCGCAACGCAGACCACGCGCGGATCGATATCGGCGCCGACAAGCCCGCTGCGTTCAACAACCCACAGGACACATTCGCGATTCAGTTGAGAGCCATGCCGGCCTCTCGGTGAATGCCCCCTCTTTCGCTATGAACTTGTTTTTTTGTGATACAAAACGAGTCCAACAATTAAGGGAGAGAGGTATGTTCAAGCTGTCTGGCGTCGTAATCCTTGCCTTGGCTGTCAGCGGTTGCTCCACCTTCGCAGTCCCCCGTTATTCGGCGGATGCCGAAACGGTATCGGCTCTGCGTGCCGTAGGTGAAGTCAAGGTGAAGGTCGGCGCTTTCGGCAATGGTCCGGGCGATCAAAGCCGGGCGGGCGTGATCACCTGCCGCGGGTTCGGCCCCGTCAAGACGCCCAATGCCGAGCCCTACTCCGAATACGTCCGCAAAGCGCTGATCAGCGAGCTGCTGATGGCGAACATCTATGCAGAGAGCGCGCCGGTCGAACTCACCGGCACGTTGGACAAGCTCAATTTCAGCTCGAACAGCGGCAAATGGGTCAGCGCCATGACGCTGACTTCCAGCAACGGCAGTTCGCTGTCGGTGGAGGATACCTACAAGTTCACCACCAGCTTCATCGGCGAGACGGCCTGCACTCAGACTGCCCTGGCAGGCATGGGCGCCGTGCAGGAACTGATCAAGAAGGCTGTGCGTGATCCCGGCTTTCCGAAGCTCTTGAAGTGATGCGGCGTTCAACGCGCCCGCGCCTTGCGGGAGCGTAAGCCCACGTTAAATGGCCCGCCATGCAGCGGGCCATTTAACGTCTGGTCAGTTACCCATGGCGCGGCGCAGCCGGTCCAGCTCGGCCCGGTTCAAGCGCTTGGCTTCATCTTCGGCGTAGCTGCGCTCGTTCGGCTCGTACTTGCCGTCGTACAGGCAGTTGGTAACCCGGCACTCGAGCGAAGTCCGGGAAGAAGATGGGGCCATCACCGGCCCTGGATTCGGCGACGACCAGGGCGAAGCAGGGGATGAACATCCAGACACCAGTACGGCGCACGCAAGCACAAAAGCGCCGCGGCAGAGCGTTTCAATCGACACTAACCCCTCGCTCGAAAAAACAGACTTGACCCGTCTTTATAGCAAGCCTGGAGGGCGGATAAAAGGTGTCTCTACCCGAGAACCGCCGTTTGGGAGAAAATGGTGCCCCAGCACCCTTTTTCCCAAAATAACGTGGCATTCCCCAGGAGCGGGCAACCATGAGAGTTTTGCTTTATTGGGTACTGATCGCCATCATAGTGGCCTGCCTGATACTCGCCATTAGCGATCTGGTCAGGCTATCGCGGAATCACTTCAAAAATCGCGGGCAGCCCTTCGCCAAAGAAGCGCTGTATTGCCACAGGTTCCAAACCCATATCGCGATCAGCGTGCTGGCGGCATGGATAATTGTGCTGTATTTGCGCCACTACTGACTTGCCACGGTCTTTCTGCGCTTCTTTCCGTGGCGACGTGAAAACCAGAACGAGAGTATCCCCGCCACGATCACGGCCGGCAGTATTCCCGAGCTGATTTCCCCAGCGAGTCCGCCTCGGGCGTAGGCAAGCTCCAGGTCTGCGCTGGGTTGGAATAGCTCGAAATACCCCAGCAGGCCGACCGGGATCGCGATCATGGCAATCAGCAAAGTCCAGAAAGCGACTCGCGCGCCGTTCATCTGCGGCGCTCGCGCAGCTGAATTGACTGCTTTGCCGATCACCATCAAGACGGCCAGCGTGAGGAAACTGCACAGGACAAAAACGGATGCGGCGCTCATGCGGTGAAACCTCGATAAAGTGGGGATCAATGTGCCGCCGGCGGCTTGCATCGGTCCGCTGGCCAGCCTCCACCTTATCCGATACTGCAAATAAAGCCAGTTTGGCTATCTAGAACGCGATCCTTAAACCCGCCGTTGCGGTCACGACGTAACTGCCCGAGAAATCGGCATCGGCGCCCACCTCGCCATAGAGCGCGTAGCGTTCGTTCCAACCGAAGTTGGCCCCCACCCCCATGCCGCCCCAGGTACGACCCATCCGGCTGCTGACCGGCACGCTCGATACCTGCACCCGAGTTCCGTCCAGGAATTCACGTTTCACGTTGAGAACGCCGTAGACATTCGCTTGCCGCGCCTTTCCGCTGGCGTCATGCCAGTTGCGCTGGTAGTCCAGCGCAATGCCTAGACGACCCTGCAGGCTGTCGCCCTTGTCGCTTTCAACCCTTGCGTCGAATTTGTCGTTGAAGCGGCCGAAGTGGCTGGACACGTAACTCACCTGGGCCTGCGGGATGAGCGCGAGCCCTTCCTTCAGTGCGAACGGCTTGCCCGCTTCGACGCTGAGCCCATAGCTGCGCGCATTCTGGCCGTCACGCAGTTTGCCCGCGAGACGGGAATTCAGGTCGCTGTTGAACCACGTCGCCTGGGCCTGGGTGTCGACGTACGTACCGTCGTTGCCGTACCAGGTCAACGTCGGACCCAGACCGTAGGCCGTGGTGTCGATGCTGCCATCGCCATAGCGCGACGACACGTGGGTCTTGGCCGTGCCATAGTGCACATTGAACCCGCCGACCAGACGCGAACCGCCTTGTTCGCCGGACAGTATCCGGTCAACGCCGAACTGCGCCTTCCAGCTGTCGGTATTCTGGTGCTGGCCCGTGCTGGACACCGAGGGATTGGCGCGGCTGGTCGTGCTTTCCACCCGGCCCCACACACCATTGCGGCCCGTGTCCGCCGCATCGTAGAGGCGGTTTCCGACGCGCTGACGCAGGGTGGGCAGTTGGCTCAACGACAGCAATGTGTTGGCGTAGGCTTCGTATATCGGCACGCCGGGTTGGTACATGAAAGGCCCCGGCGCGCCGGAGGGGCCATTGCCGCCTTCCGGAGCGCCGACGCCCGGCGCGCCGG
Source organism: Dictyostelium capitatum (assembly GCA_015252635.1). NCBI lineage: Eukaryota > Evosea > Eumycetozoa > Dictyosteliales > Dictyosteliaceae > Dictyostelium > Dictyostelium capitatum. The sequence continues at coordinate 6,811 of JACAFY010002222.1, forward strand.
CTTCGGGTGCGCCGATTTCCGTCAATGACGAACGCAGATACCAATTGCCGTTGGCGGGGTCTTTCTGCAGCACATAGCCATAAGCCCCGGCCACCAACGCCGGCTGGCCGGCGATGACGTAGTCGCCATTGGCCAGGTTGAACTGCCCGGCCGACAGGCCATTGACCTGCACCACCTGTATGCCGCGCTGGGTCAGCGCGCCCTCGCCTCCGACGTTGGTTACGGTCACGGGGGTCGTACCGAACGTACCCCCCGTGATGACCAATCGATCCGTCGGCGAGTTGTCATCGCCCAGCTTCGTCCTGATTTCAAGGTTGCCGCCCTGGGCGCCATAGTCGCCGGCAATCGTCAGCGTGCCGAAACCGCTGCTCGGGCCCGGCGCGATCGTGCCACGGTTGCCGGTGGCGCCGACCTGGCCCGTACCGGTCAACCGAGCGCCAGCCAGAACGTTCATCGAGCCGCCCAGTACGCCATCGACTTGCAACGTTCCGGCACGGACCTCGGTGTTGCCCGTGAATGCCGTGCTGTTGCCGGTCAGCGTCAACGTGCCCGCGCCCAGCTTCGTCAAGCTGGACGAGCCGGAAAAGGCGGTGCCTACGCCGACCTCATGCGTATTCGTATCGAACCAGGCGCCACCGGCGCCCACGGCCTGCGTGGCAAAGCCGCTCAGAAAATCGGATTCGTCGCGATTCGCACGCAGGATGCCGCCGTTGAGATTCAGGGTGACGTTGCCCAACCCTTTGACGACGGCGCCCGTTTCCAGCACGCCGCGGCCGCTGGCATCGCCGTTCAGGTTCAGCGTGCCCGTGGCCGTGGGCGTGCGAGCCATCCAGGTGTCGAAGCTCGTCCGCACCCAGCCGCCCTTCTCGATGTTCAGCGTGCCGTCGCCGCTCTGACCGACGTCGATGCCGTCGCTTGCGCTGAGCGTGGACGTATCGGCGGTCGCACTGGATACCGTCACCGTGCCGACGCTGCCGCCGCTCAAGCCGATGTAAATGCTTGCGGCAGACGTGGGGCCCGTCGGGCCGACGGTGCTCACCGCGGCGCCGTCCTGTACCCGCAGTTCACCGGTGCCGCCCAGGCCCACATAGATATTGCCGACCGGGTCCCAGACCGTTCGCGCACCAGCAACCGTGACATGCCCTTCGCCGCCGCCCAGGCCGAGGCTGGCCTGTCCGCTGTGCACGACGGCCCCGTCGTTGATCAGGAGCGTCCCGCGGCCCTCGCGGCCGATCTGGAATGCCGTAGCGGTGGAAAGCGTCAGTGTCGACCCCGTCCCCGAGACCGTCACGACGCCCACGCCGCCGGTCTCGTCGCCGATGATGGCCGAGTCACCTTTGACCACCCCACCGCCCAGCACATTGAGCGCGCCGTTGCTGCCCGATTCCACCCCGATGCGCATCATGCCGGCGTTCGTCCAGGTCGAGGCCTGGCCGCTGCCATCGCTGCCCGACACGGTCACCGTGCCCGCGCTGCCCGTCTGGTTGCCGATGTAGGCGTCGCTGTTGTCGACCGTAGCGCCTGCGTCAATGGTGAGTGCGCCAGCCGCGGTGTTTCCCACGATCAGGTCCGCGCCGACCGACCAGTTGGGCGTCTGGACCGGGCCTGGCGTGATTTGGCCGGTGCCTGTCACGGATTGGGCGTCGGCGGGGCCGATGCCGTCGACGGCACAGACCAGCGTGACGGCTGCTATTGAATGACGTACCAGGTCGGAGTTTCTGCGTGCCATAGCTGCCTTTGAAGCTGAGCGCGAAATGCGGGGCTATGGATAAATACGGCTTGTGGGGCGGTTTCTTAAACAGGTGCCGTACTGTTGCTGCAAAGTTGGTCATCGCCCCATCACCCGGCGTTGATATTGCCGCTCTGGGCCCGGTTCTGCATCGCCCCATCCCACCCGAACGAAGGGTACTGCCACAACCGCAGGAGAATAATGAGATCACTTGTTGTAGGATTGCAGGCCAGTTGACGCATAGATTGCCAAAATGCTGATATCAACCTTGTTATTAGGGGAAGCGCCTTCGATGTTCGACAGTGACGGATGGAATACGCTGGCCGCATTTGCCTCTGCCATAGCGGCCATCGCCGCGGTCGTCGGTGTCTTTTTAACCCTACATACGTTCAGGAAGACTCAACGCGACAAGCAGAGCGACGCAATCTTGGCCCAATGTGAAAAATCGTTAGCGGCGGCATATGATGTGCTCACCAATGCCGGCGCCTCCGTCCCCCCGGAACGAGTCCGTCTAAATTGGCTCACATCCGCAAGGCATATCCTTCGATACAAAAAGCTTAAAGATCTTCTTGGCGGGACTCATTTGGTGATCTGCGACGAATCAGAAGAATACTGGCGACATAAGTTCTACATTGCCCTGCGTCCGCTGGAGATGGACTATGGCTACTACGATGTTTTCAAAGTTGGTAAAGAAACCGATTTGGATCGCACCATAGTGCCAAAGTCGGCATTAGTAATTCTCGCCTTCTCAGATTGGCCCGAAGGGAGAGACGACCCCATGAATGGAGTGTCGATTAAGGATCTCTGCGAAGGGCATCCCACACTAGGGCTTCGCCACTGGGCATTTGAACGTCATCTTGAGCAACTAATGGCCCCAGACCTACCCGGAGATAGCGCAGTCCCCCGCGCCTGATTGTTAGACAATACGATCGCCAGTTAGCACAGGAGGTTTCATGTGCAGCCACTACCAGACCCTGAAAGGTGCCGAGCTACGGCTCAATAGGTTCGGCGCGCCAAATAAGCCGACCGGTGCCAAGTACGACATGTGGCCGCGCTACTCGGGCGTTTTCATCCGCCGACCGGTCGAGCACGATGCCGGCGACGACGCGGTGCCCGAGCGCGAGGCGGTCGTGGGCCGCCGGGGGTTGATCAGTGCCATGCCAAGGCCGACGGCCTAAAAAAATGGTGTCAGACTACGTTGTCACGAGGCGAAGTGAGACGAAGTGAACTATGGTTTCAATGCCGCCGCCATTTTTTGCGCGAAGTCTTCTATCAAGGAATAAGCCCATGAGCCTGTTCGGCGCTTTTGTCCTGATCCAGGGCATCATGCTTCTGCCATTCCTGCTGTAACTCGGCCCTGCAATACGGGTCCTCTACGCCCCCCATCTCCCACCGCCCCCAAAACAAAAACCCCCAAGGCATTCCTGCCAAGGGGGTTTCCGCGCTGCAACCCGGCCTGAAAGCCAGTTGCAACAGTCTTGCAGACACTGCCTGCCCAGGGTGCCACCCGGGCCAAAACAGCATCTAATAGGGGTTTGGTGCGAAGGAGGGGACTCTCAAATCCAGTATTGGCGCGGGTTTTACCAGTTTTTGGGGCCGATATGGGGCCGGCCCCACCATGTCCCCACACCCCGCCGACTCGAACGCGCACTCGTATACTCGGAGCGTAACCGATCATGCGGGAGAGCCCCATGTGTTCGCACTACCAGACCCTGAAGGACGCCGAGCTCCTGCTCAAAAAGTTCGGCGCGCCCAACACGCCGGCCGGCGGAAAGTACGCCATGTGGCCGCGCTACGCGGGCG
>JACAFY010002244.1:0-10330 GCA_015252635.1 Dictyostelium capitatum
AGATGAATTATCAAGAATATAATTATTAGCTTCAACACCATTTAGTTTTGGTGATAATATAAATATTAAAATAAAAAATTAATTAAACTTGTAAAATATATATATTAAAATTAGTGTTTTTTTTTTTAAAATAAATAAATAATTTTTGTTTTTTGTTTATTATATGGTTTTAAACTATATTACGATCGTCGGCTAATAATGATATCTTTTCAATTTTGTTGATACTTGATTTTGATGAAAAAGTTGGTGAAGATTCAAAAATGATTTTATTTTTTTTGAATTCACTTCTTTGGGATTCATGTTGTCTTTGATTCTCTAATTCACTATCTCTAAATGATGGACCAATTGGAATGTTTGGTTTTTGATAAGTTTTTAAATGTAATGATGAAATTACAACTGAAATCGATGAAAATGCCATTAATAAACCAGCAATCATTGGTGGAATTGAAATACCAAATGGAATTAAAACACCTGCTGCTAATGGAATACCCAATATATTATAAATTGTTGCCCAAAGATAATTAAAACGAATACGATTAAATGTTGTTTTTGATAATGTAATTGCAGTTATAACATCACGTAAATCACTTTTAACCAATACAATATCAGCTGCTTCAATTGCAATATCAGTACCAGCACCAATTGCAATACCAACATCTGCTTCTGCTAATGCTGGACTATCATTTATACCATCACCAACCATTGCAACTGTATGACCCATCTTTTTCAATTCAATTACTTTTTTCGATTTATTTGATGGTAATACTTCGGAAAACACCTTGGTTATACCAACTTGTTGAGCTATTGCATTTGCAGTTCTTGGATTATCACCAGTTACCATCCATGTACAAATACCAAGATTATTTAATTCTGTAATTGTTGCACGTGCTTCTGGTTTTAATTGATCTGAAATTGCAATATAACCCATTAATCTACGATCAATTACAACGTATACAACTGTATTACCTTCAGATTCTAATCTTTTAACTTGATCTTGAATATCTGATTGTTGATCTTGATTTGATATCAATGGATTTGAATCATAACCATAACCTTCATCTGATATCCATTTAAAACTACCGATCATAATTTCAACACTACCACCATTGTTTGATAATGATGGTAATACTGCTCTAATCCCATTACCAGTAATAGATTCAAATGAAATTGGTTGTGTTGTTGATTGAACATCACAACATTCAAATGCATAATTTACAATTGCACCTGCTAATGGATGTTCAGATGCTGCTTCTGCTGATGCAACATATTGGAAAAATGATTTCTTATTTATTTGACCATTGTTACCATTGCCATTATTACCACCGCCATTAAATATATTTACATTTGATACAATTGGTTTACCAGTTGTAAGTGTACCAGTTTTATCGAAAATTACAGCAGATATTTTATGAGCAGTTTCCAAATGACTACCACCTTTAATTAATATACCATTTTGTGCACCAATACCAGTACCAACCATTACAGCTGTAGGTGTAGCAAGTCCAAGTGCACATGGACATGCAATAACAATGACTGAAATTGCATTTCTAAGTGCAAATTGAAATATTGAACTATTTGATAATTTAATGTATTCAGATGCAACACCAGATTCACCTGCAATTAACCAAACTATAAATGTAAGTATACCCAATGTAATTACAGATGGTACAAAAAATCCACTAATTCTATCAGCTAAACTTTGAATTGGTGCTCTTTCAGTTTGAGCTTTCTCTACCAATTTAATAATTTGAGATAATGAAGTTTCACCACCAACTCTAGTAGCTTTCATTATTAATGCACCTTTTTGATTTAATGTACCACCAATTAATTTATCATTTTGTTTCTTTGATACTGGTAAACTTTCACCAGTTATAATTGATTCATCAATATGTGATAACCCTGATAAAACTACACCATCAGTTGGTACTTTACTACCAGGTAATACTTTTAATGCATCACCACGTTGAACTAAATCAATATCAATTTCTCTTTCATCTATAATTGTTCCATTACCATCTTTATCAAATGTAATTAATATTGCTTTTGTTGCTTGTAATGACATTAACTTTTTAATTGCTTCACTTGTTTTACCTTTTGCTATAATTTCCAAATATTTACCCAACAATATAAATGTAATTAGTGATGCTGATGTATCGAAAAATGTTTTCATACCCATTGTAGTTGAACCTGTTAAATTATCATTTGCAAAATCTACCAATAATACCATAACACTATAAAAATATGCACAACTTGTACCCAATGCTACTAATACATCCATATTTGCACCACCATGTTTTAATGATTTATATCCATTTACATAAAATCTTTTACCAACTAAAAATTGAACTGGTGTTGTTAAACATAACATTATAAAATCTGCTAATGTAATTCCATTAACTACATAACTTTTATATAAAAAACTAAAAACTGTAAACAATATATTAGTATCATTAAGTATAATTCGTATAATAATAATAATAATAAAAATAATATTTTGAATAAATATATTTACAATCTATTTTATGTAATATCATTCCAATTAAAAATACAGGCACAGTGAATACTATACTAAAATTTAAATTTTTTCTTAATTTCTCTGCTTCTATTTTCTGTATATTTTTTGTATCATCATAATTTTGTGAGGGTATTTGAGCAGTGAAACCAACATCTTCTATATTTTTAATGATATCTCTAACACCAGTTAAATCTGGATCATAAACTACTCTTGCTGTTTCCATTGATAAATTAATTCTAATTTCAACTACACCTTTTACATCTGATACATAATTCTCTATAATTCCAACACATGATGAACATGTCATACCACCTATATTCAATACAACTGTATTATTTTCTGCTTGAACTAAATGTTTTGCTTCAAATCCAACACATGAAATTTGTTCAACTATATCATCTTCCTATAATAGTGTGAGAATGTTTAATTAATATTAGAGAGTGTGTTGCAATTATTATTGTTGTTGTATGAACTTACACTTATAACTAATGGATTAAATTTAACTTCAGCTGTTTCTTGAAGTAATGCAACTTGAATTGAAATAATACCTTCACAATTTGAAACAAAATTTTCAATAATTCCAACACATGATGAACATGTCATACCTTGAATTGAAAATATTGCTTTCTTTTCTGTCGGTATTGATGCTCCATCTGTTATTTCAATTTCTGTATTATCATTCTTTTTATTTCTATTATCAATAACATCCAATTGAATATAATCACTACTCATCCTTTATATATTGTATGTTGTTTATCTATTATTTATGTGAATGTTGGAATATTTTATTTTTTTTACAATTGTTGTATTATTACAAAACAGCTAGATAGCTTCTAATAAAAATAATAATAATAATAATATTAATATTATTGTTTTATTTAAATTCAGTACTATGTGAAAATATGTGTTTTTGTTTAAATTATAATTTTTTGGTTGGATATGCAACTTCTAATAAATAAAATTTAAAAAAAACAAATTTGAATAATAGATAGATATGTGTAACAATAGTGGTTGTGTGTGTGGTGTGTTTTTTAAAAAAAAAAAAGATGTGGTTTGATGATTTTTGATTTTAAAAATCAAAAAAAAAAAATTGTCGTTTAAACTTACTTTAAAAGTGTTATTGATTAAATAAATAAATAATTAAATAAATAAATAAAATATGGATGTTTTTTTGAAATAAAAAAAACTAATAAATAAATAAATAAAGTGTTGCTCAACTGTTTTTTTTTTTTTTTATGGCTGTTATAAAGAATAAAAGAAATTTAAAAATTTAAAAAAAAAAAAAAATTAAAAAAATAAAATTAAAAAAAAAAAAAAAAAAAAAAAAATTTAAAAAAAAATATAAAAAAAAAACAAATATTAAAAATAAAAAATAAAAAAATAAAAATAAATATTTAAAAATTTAAAAAAAAAAAAAAATTAAAAATAAAAAAATAAAAAAAAAAAAAAAAAAAAAAAAGTTGGAATATCATTAGTCTCATCCAACGCATTTTTCATATGAAAATTAAACCATTGAGAATTTAGATTTCAAGATTGTCGAATTCAGCACATGTGTACACATAATAATTATTGTTTTTTTTTTTATTATTTATTTTTTACAAGATACAAATGCAAAACTTGTATCCAATGATGAGTGTATTGATATTATTTTATTAACTTGTTGTCCATCACTATTAAAAAAATTATTAATTTCAGGTTTTGGGTAGACTTTTAATTGATTAATTGATGAACCAAATCCAAGGCATCCATGTTGACCAAATCCCCACCCATAGAATATATTATTATTATTATTATTATTTGATTGAATTGGTAAAGCAATACAATGATCTGATCCAAATGAAATTTTTGAAATACTATTATTATTTCCTTCAATTGGTAATAAAGTTGGAATTAGGCAATCATCTTTTTGAGTATCACCTAATCCTAATTTACCATCACCACTTGATCCCCATATATAAATATTTTTATCTGATAGTATTGCTGCTGATGCACATGATCCACATGATATATCTAATGCTTTTAAATTTGATGGTAATTGAATTTTAGTAATTGGTGATGGTATAGATGATTTAATACCAGTACCACATTGACCATGTAAATTTGAACCCCATGATAATATATCACCTTCTTCAGTCAATAATAATGTATGTCCCCATCCTGATGACATCTTTTTAATTTTAATTCCATTTAATGATTTAATTATAGTTGGTGTTTGTAAATTATTAATTGTTGAACCTGCAGTACCACATTGACCAACATCATTTTTACCAAATACAAATACACCATCATTTATTGTTGATATTATACTATAATCAAATCCACATGATATTGAATTTATATCAACTCCATTTAAAAATTTAATTTCTTTTGGTGTTGTAATTCCATTGTTATTGTTATTCTTTAACTCTTGACCACATTGTAATCTTGAATTCCAACCAAATGAATATGTTTTTTTATCAGATGTTGAAACAATTGAATGAAATGCACCACATTCAATCAATTTAATTGATTCATTAAAATTTGTGGTAATTGGTTGAAATTGATCAATGTTATTACCAATTCCCAATTGTCCAAAATTATTTTGACCCCATGAATATAATAGTTTATCATTTTTATTCTTTACTAATAATGAATGATATGAACCAGTTTTAAATTTATCATTTTCTGATAATTCAATATCATCATTAAATTTTATTGATTTTGGTGTATGTTGTTCAACTATTCCTTCACCTAAACAAAGTTGACCATTCCAACCAGATCCAAATGAATATAATTTAATAGTATTATTAATGTCAACAACAACACCACTGGTTTTTTTATTTAACCTTTTTAAAGATAACCTAAACATAAGTGTTTATTATTTTATTATTTATATTTATATACAATTAAGCATGTGCTCCAAACAATTTTTTATTTTTTTTTCAACGAAAAAAGAGATGGTTTTTTTTTTAAAAAAACCAACAGTACTAGAGACTATGATGTAATTTAACAGTTATCTTCACTAACTATTCAAACATACTTTTTATAAATAAATTTTAATAAAATTATTTAATTAAAGTAATATCATGATGGCGAGCGCCAATCTTTATTAAAATCGAATGAGCCATCAAATAACGAAAAAACAGCGAAAATTATAAGTAAAATTTTTGCACCACATTAATCGAAAACTTTTTTTCGTTTTTTTTCTTTTTTTTTTTTCATTTTTTTTAAATTCTAATACTACACACATACATATCTCCTTTTTTTTTAAAATTTTAATTCAATTAAATTAAATTTTTGACCCTTTGTCCAATATTTTTTTTTTTTTTAAAATATACAAAAAAAGGAAATATATACACAACACACAAAAAAAAACACACACACAATAAATAAACAATGAAAAATATAACAAGATTATCAGAATTTAATGACTTGATAATTGATAATAGTAGTAGTAGTGTTGATAATAGTGAATTTAAATTATTCACAATTGATCAACAAAATAATGTTGTATATTTTATCACACAATCCAATCAATTAATAGTATATTCAACAATCACAAAAAAAGTATCAATTAAAATTGAATTAAACGAACAAGATATCCTCAGTGAAAATGCATTATTAATTGCAATTCAATTCATCCCAGATTTAGATGCAGTTTGTATGGCATCTGATAAAGGTGATATCATTATGTATTCTATATCAAATGGTGAAGTATGTATACCCCGAACAATAACAATAATTTGATACAGGCATACACACACAATATAAATATTAATCATTATCACCATCGTTATCATTACTATGTAGATTGAATGTGTTGGTATTATTGGATCAGGTATTACATGTATGTCATGGTCACCAGATTATGAATTATTTATATTAGCAACAGAAAGTGAAACACTTATTCAAATGACAAAAGATTGGGAAATGATTAATGAAGTCTCAATAAATTCATATTTACCAGGTAAACCAAAAATTACAAATATAAACAACAATACAGCATCTACAACAGCACAAATTACAACAACAAATAAACAACCAATTATAACATGGAGAGGTGATGGTCAATATTTTGCATGTAGTTCATATGAAAGTGATAGTGATTCAATTAAATTAAGAGTATGGGAACGTTCATTACAATTACATAGTATGAATGAATCTGTAATGGTTGGATTAGAAAATCAAATTTCATGGAGACCAAGTGGATCATTAATTGCAGTTTCACAACGTTTAGAACAAACACGTCATGATATTTCATTTTTTGAACGTAATGGATTGAAACATGGTGAATTTACAATTCGTACACCATGTACAATTGAACGTATGGAATGGTCAAGTGATTCAGAGATATTAGCATTACAAATGAAATTGACAACAACTGGTAAATCTGTTGTACAATTATGGCATCGTAGTAATTATTATTGGTTTTTAAAACAAGAAATTCAATGTGATAATAATGAAACAATTAAATCAATGCAATGGGATTTATCATCACCTGTATTACGTGTATTAACAAATATTGGTCGTTATAATGAATATCGTTTTTGTTGGGATTATGATGTATCATCGGGATTCGGTTCAGATAATCCAACTACTGTTGTAATGGTTGATGGTAATACATTGAAATTAACACCATTCCGTCGTTTAGTTGTACCACCACCAATGTCTGCATGTTCAATTCAATTACCAAATGGTGCAAATTCAAGTGGTTTCTCATTTAATCGTACAACTCATCAAATTTCAGTATTAGTACCAGGATTGGATAATTCAATTGTAGTTTATACCCCAGCTACATTACCACCAATTCCAATGATACCAAATCCAGTTAAACCATTAGGTACAATTCCAGTATCATCAGAAATTAAATCAACATTACCAAACTATTCAATTGCACCAACACTTACATACACTGTTAAAGTTGATCCAATTGAACATTGTCAACTTTATAAAATTCGTCATTTCTATTGGTTAAATTCAACAACATTCATTGGTGTTGAATCAAAAACCAATCAAAATAGTGATAACATTGTTGAAATTACAATCAACCCAAATACACACATGGTTGAAAATATTTATCGTACATCAATGCCATCAAATAAAATATTACGTATTTCATCTCATTTGGAATCTTTGGATCAAGTATTATTTGAAACTGTAGATGGTTATCTTTACATTTATTCAAGTTCAAATTCAAGTTCAAGTGGTAATGGTGGTGGTAATTTAGAATCACCTTGTTGTATTTCACCATTTATTCGCGATGAAAATATATTTAAATTTCCAACACCATGTCCATGGTTTTCATCATGTACAATTAATGGTGAAGATTCAGTTGTTGGTTTAAATGAAAGAAACAAATTATATGTTAATCAATTCTTATTGTGTACAGATTGTAATTCATATGCATTACATAATAAATTTTTATTATTTACAACTGTTTCACATGTACTTAGATCAGTATCATTATTGGCACCACCACCAACATCACCATTAATTCATGTACCACAATCATCAGCTCAACCAAATTCAAATTATGTTGGTCATAAATCACAAGCATTACAACAACAATCAAATTATGATGATTCAATTCGTGAAATTGAAAGAGGATCACGTATTGTTGCAGTTGTACCACATGATACACGTTTAGTATTACAAATGCCAAGAGGTAATTTAGAAGCAATTGCACCACGTTCATTAACATTATCAACAATTCGTGAACAAATTTCAAATCATAAATACTTGGATGCATTCATGTCAATGAGAAGAAATCGTATCGATATGAATTTCCTATATGATCATAATCCATTAGATTTCATTCGTAATATTGAATTGTTTGTAGAACAAATTCATCAAATTGATTATTTAAATCTATTCATTTCATCATTACGTGACGAAGATACAACAAAAACATTATTTGTTGATTTGGAAACTAAACATTTATTACCAGTTACAAATGTTAAACCATCATCAATTGTAGAAGGTAAAGTTAATTTGGTTTGTGATTCATTAAGAAAAGTATTTGTTGAAAAGAATTCAATTAAATATAATTTACCAATTCTTACAACATACGTAAAGAAATCACCACCTGAATTAGATCAAGTATTACGTTTAATTCAATCATTACGTGGTGAAGAAGTTAATGAACAAGGTGAAACAATTGTAAATCGTTTAGCTGAAGAATCATTAGATTACATTGTATTTTTGGTTGATGTTGATAAACTTTATGATATTGCATTGGGTACATATGATTTCGAATTGGTTATTATGGTTGCTCAAAAATCACAAAAAGATCCAAAAGAATATATTTCATTTTTACAAGCATTATCAAAAATGGAAAAATATTATCAACGTTATTCAATTGATAAACATTTATCACGTTGGGAATTAGCATTATATAATCTTTCAAGAGCTGGTTCAAAATATCAACAAGATTGTTTAGATTTAATTGTTGAAAATAAAATTTATAAATTTGCATTGGAAAATTTTGGTGGAAATAATAATGAACCAACAACAACAACAGATGGTATAATAGTAGAAAAAGAAGAAATGTTTAAAAAAGTTAAAATAATTTATGCTGATCATTTATTATCAACAAATTATTTTGAAGATGCAGCATATTTATATTTATCAGCTGGTGAGATTAAAAAAGCTATTTCATCATTTAAAGATGCTGGTTGTTGGGAAATGGCAATTTCACAGGCAAAGAAAGCAGGTTATACCATTGAACAACAAGAACAATTAGTTGTTGAATTGACAGAAACTTTAAAGAGAAATTCAAAATTGGATATTGCTGCTAAATTATTATCAAGATTTACAGGTCAATTAGCAAATTCAATTTCAGTTTATTGTGAAGGTTATTACTTTAATGAAGCATTATTACTATTGGATGAATTAGAACAATCAATTGGTAAAGAAAAAAAAGATGAATTAGAATCATTAGTATTGAAATCAATTCAAGATTCAATTACAGTACAAAGTTTAGAAATTGATTCAAATTTTGAAAAATATCAAAAAATGTCAACTAGAATTGTAATTGTACGTACAAATAAATTAAATTATCAACCATTATTATTACCAAAGGGTCAAATGGATTTAGAAACTGGTTCAATGATGTCTGGTATGTCTGGTATGTTTTCAGAAGGTGGTGCATCTGTTAATAGTGCAATGTCAAATGTTACAACTTCTTCATACGTTTCAACATATTCACAACAAACTGGTACATATTCAACTGCAACTAAAACACGTTTAAAGAAAAAAGATAAAAAACAAAAACCACCAAAAGTTCGTTTAACTGGTAAAGAAGGTTCACCATATGAAGAAGATTATTTAGTTGAACAAATGAAAAAGTTAATTCCAACAACTTCTCAACAAGATTCAATTGGCCGTATAATTAAATCATTGGTATTATTTAATCGTTTTGATGATGCTCGTAAATTGACAAACAAATTCCAAAAATATTTAGATTTAATTGATGATTCTTTAATTGCATTATCTGCTTCTGCTTCTGCAATTTTACCTGAAAATAAAAAAGAAAAAGAAAGAGAATATAAATTATTACAAGAACAATTTGAAGAACAACAACATCAATTATTATTACAACAACAATCAAATAATATGGGTGGTACAGGTAATACAGCTACTCAAATTCAAACTACTACAAATTCAAACAAATTAGTTACATTGGTTAATAAACAAATTGTTGTTACAAGAGATAAATCAAATTGGAATTTAAATATCTTTTAAAAAAAAAAAAAAAAAAAAAAAAAAAAAAAAAAAAAAAAAAAAAAAAAAAAAAAAAAAAAAAAAAAAAAAAAAAAAAAAAAAAAAAAAAAAAAA
>JACAFY010002255.1:0-10330 GCA_015252635.1 Dictyostelium capitatum
AAATTAAATTAAATTCAAGTTTGTTTTTTTATTTTAAAAGTCTTCAATTATTGCAATTATAATCGCAAATTGCTTTAATTGCATAAATTGATTAATTAGGATAATGGTGGAAGTAGTTATTTTTTATTTTTTGAAAGTAGTACTTTTTTGTTTTTATATTAAAAAGTAGTACTTTTCAAGCAATTTTTTTGAAAAACTCCGTGAAAACCGAAAAAAAACGGAAAAATCTCCCAAGATTCGGGAGGTTAGGGCAATTTTGAAAGTAGTAATCTTTTAAAAGTAGTAATTTTAAAAAGTGGTAATTTAAAAACAGTGATTTTAAAGTAGTATTTTTTATATAGTATTTTCGAGGATGTATTTTTAAAAAGTAGTAATTTGAAAGTAGTATTTTTAGTTTTAAAAGTAGTACTTTTCGCAAAATTTTTTTTTGAAAAACTCCGTGAAAACCGAAAAAAACGGAAAAATCTCCCAATCACCCAAGATTCGGGAGGTTTGCGTAATTTTTACGCGAAAAACTCCCAAGAGGGGTTGGTAGTGTATTGAAAAGATTTGTGTTTTAGGTACTTTTGCTACTTTTGCAATTTTTGTAATTTTTTTGGTACTTTTGTTATTTTTATTGCAAAAGTACTTTCGTAAAAAAAAGCTTTATGCTGTGTGGTGCTCAAAATTTATTATTTTATGTGTATCTATTTATTTTGATGAGATACACACAAAACAAACACTACCCTCATTAAATAATAGGGTCAAGAACACTTTAAAATAAAGTTTCGATCAAAAAAATATTATTTCAATATTTTTACTCATTAATTATCGTGTTCAGAAAGTTAAATTTTAAAATAAAATGTGAAATACTTTCTGTTGATTCTGAGGTTCGAACCAGTACCTATGATCAATCAAAAAAAAATTATTTTGGAAAAAAAATTTTAATTTTTAAATTTCTAAAGAGTATTTCACACACCTCAGCTTTTTATCGTATTCGTGCAAAAAAGCTGGGTGTTGTTGTTAAGTATATATTATTTTTTTATGCTTCAATAGCGATCGAAAAACAAAAATTTTGAGAAAGGACCATTGGACTGGAAAAACAGGGAATTGGCAGCTTAATCCTCAACTGGCATAATTTTGGAATAAAGTCATTATATTATTATTGATAGGACCAAATAAAAAATTAATCATCACCACCACACTTTAATATCAAATAATTATTATTAGCGAAAGCAAAATAAGGGTAATGATTTCTCATTATATAATATTTTGAAAATTACTGTATTTTATTTACTTGATATTAGTTATAATTGATTTTTAATTTCTGAAATAAATCTATAATACAATCAAGTGATTGAAATATTACATAGTATGTTGCAGTGGTTATAATTTGTTAGTCCAATATATTTTATAGATCTAATGTAATAAAAAACATTTACTATTGTTTGAAAGATCTAAAGAAAAAATTGATGGATATTGTAAATATTGATCCCTAAAATAATTCAATATTTGTTGCGTTTAATATTAAAACACGCAACAAATTATAATAATAATGAAAGTTTAAATTAAAAAATTATATATTGATATTAAATTGTATACAGAATCTGAAATACACAATGCAGATTTAATGATATCAATTTTAATTTCTGTTACTTAATTTAAATATATATGATTTATTTATTTGTTTAAAAAATTCTTATCAAATTCAGTGGCGCTAATTGGTTTATGACGTCTACCGCCAGTTTCTTCTTCAACAACAGGTGATTCTTGTTCAACTGTTGTTGGTTGTTCAAATGTTTGATCCTGTTCTTGAATTCCTGGTTGCTCAACTACTTCAGCAGGTGATTCTTGTTCAACTATTGTTGGTTGTTGTTCTTGAGTTCCAGGTTCTTCGATAGTTGGATGTTGTACTTCAATTTCTGGTTCTTTAACAGTTGGATTTATAATTTCAATTTCTGGTTCTTCGACAGTTGGATGTTGCACTTCAATTTCTGGTTCCTCAATTACTTTAGGTGGCTCAGTTATAACAATAGGTGCTTGAGTTTGTTTCTTTGGTGGGAATAAATAAACTGGTTCATTTGAAATAATAGTTAATTTTGGTTCTTTAGTTGCAACAACAGGTGCTTCTGTTTCAACAATTGGCACTTTTGTTTTAATTATTGGTGTTTCGGTTACAATAATTGGTGCCTCTGTTTCAATAACTATTTCAGTTTCAATTGGTTTATGAGTTGGTGGTAATTTAGTTGGTGTTGGTTTTTTAGTTATTGTTGGTGCGTGAGTTGGTGATTTAGTTATAACAATTGGTGCTTTTGTAATTCTTGGTGAATGTGTTTTAATTATAAATGGTTCATCACTTTCCGGTTCAACTGGTGCTTTTGTTTCAATAATTGGTTCTTCTGTTTCAATTATTGGTTCTTCTGTTACAATAATTGGTTTATGAGTTGGTGGTAATTTAGTTGGTGTTGGTTTTTTAGTTATTGGTGGATGTGTTTTAGTTATAACTGGTGGTGGTGCTTCAGATGATCCAATGATTTCAATTGTTGGTTCTTCAGATGCCATAGTTGCTGGTATTAAATAAATTGAATCATCTGATGATTCGGTTAAAACTGCAGGTGATTGAGTTGTTAATGGTTTATGTGTTTTTGATAATTTTGTTGGAACTGGTGTTTCAATTGGTTTTTTAGTTACTGTTAATTTAGTTATAACTGGTTTCTTTGTAACAATTGGTGCTTTTGTAATTGGTGCTTTTGTTACAATCGGTGCTTTTGTAATTGGCGCCTTTGTAATTGGTGGTACTTTAGTTGCAGGTGCTTTTGTAACTGGTGGTTTAGTTACTTTTGGTGGAGTGTAAATTGGTCTACCAACTTTTCTAACAATTCTAGAACTATCCATATCTTTTAAACCATTTGCAATTTCAGTTGGAAAATCCAAATGATTTGTAGAATTTATAATTTTTGAAGCAGATAAACAATCTGAAACTGCAACACCAGCCATATTTGGAAAACCAATTGAATATTCAACAAATTGATCCAAGAATTTAGTTGGTGTAAAGTATGTTGTATCTTTAGTATTTGTTGATGCCAATAAAAATAATCTAGTTTGATTAAATTTATATTCCACAGTATATTTTGCCCAATCAATTAATAATTGATCAGCACCTTTTGAATTATAATCAGATTGTTTATTATGAATGAAATCCAATGTAAGGAAATCAAAATTGAAACGTAATAATGTTGAATTTGAAGCGGTTAACATTTCTTTTTTACTATTTAAAATTGAAGAATCAACTGTTGCAGAAAGTAAGAATAAATCTTTTCTTGGTACTCTATAATTATCTAATCCCATTGCAAGATGATAATAGTTATCAGATTTACCAACAATTGGTGATAAATCAACACCATCTAAAAATAAATCATAACCAAATGGACGTGGAGTAAATATTGGAATTTTCTTTTTTCTATCAATTGGTTTTTTAGTGGCTAATTTTGATTTTAATTTTGCAGCTTTTGCAGCTTTAGCTTTTGGATCAAGACTATAATCTTCTTCATCAACATATTCACCATCATTTGAAGAATCCAATACATGTGGTGATGTTTCTTCATCATTTGAATATTCATCTTGATATTCTTCGTCATCATTTTGATCATCTTCTTCATATAGCATACTATCACTTGATGATTCTTCTTTTTTTGGTTCATCACTAAATTTATCAATATCATCTAGTGAATCTTCTGAACCAAATGAAGCAATTTCCTCACTACCACTTGTTGAATCATCAACATCTTTTCCTTTTTTTAATTTATCAGCGTAAACTTTTCTACCATTATCACCAAATAAAAACATATCCCAAATTTTAACTGCCAATTTTTGTGCGTGTAATTTCGATGCCAATGATGTATTTGCAAATTCACCAACACCTTTTGTACCACCAACTTGAATTAAAACTTTAATATCCAATGATTGACATTTTAAAATATCTGCTCTTAAATCACCACATTTATTTGTAAGATATGTATTTTTTTCAATTTGAATTGGTTTCTTTGTTACATCATGTTCAGTTTCTTCATCTTGAAGTTCTTCTTCTTTATTCTTTTTCATACCTTTTTTAGAGAAATCAATTACACGTAATGGTGGTTTACTTGTTATACCTGATGCTCTTTCTTTATCTTGAATAATCGATTGATAATCTGTACAATCAAAATAGAATTGAGTTAAATTTTGACTCCAATAAAGTGATCCAATTATAACTGCATCATATGATCCACTTGAACAAAATTCACCCAATGAATGATATTTCAATGCTTTATTTTTAAAATTATTTGAATAATATCCAATTACATTTTTACTTGATCCTAATTCAAATAAACAATTTACTACTATTTGATTAAATATAAAATTAATTAATATTAATGATAATATTAATTTCATTTTTAAATATATTTATATTTATATATATATATATGTGTGTGCGTTTTGTGTATATGTTGTGGATATTATTATAAAATAAATAAATGATTGATTATTTATGTTTTTTTTTTTTTTAAAATTATTATTAAAAAGAAAAAAAATAAAATAATTATATATAAAATAAAATTAAAAAACAGTAATTAGTAAAATGACTATTTCTATTTTAATAAAATTTATAAATTATTATTATGTACATACACTTTTAATTTGAATAATATTAATAGATAAACATTTATTCATCAAATATATATATATATGTACATGTTGGGGAGTGGTGGTAATTATAATAATATATGTACCAACAAACTAATCTCTTAATTATTTAAAAGGGTAAAACAAAAATAGTTTGATTACAAAACACACAAATATATTATTTATTAGAAGTGTGTGTATGTGTGTTTATGTATTTTATAAAAATTTGGTTAAAACAAAAAAAAATTGGATTTTTTGAAAATTTTTTAAAAAATTTCATTTTTACAAAAAAAAGTTATCGTTTGTGTGTGTTTTTTAATCATGTTTTTATTTAAATATTCAAAAAATAATAATATCAGATCTATTTTTAATAAAATTAATAATTTTAATAGTAAACAACACTATACAACATCAAATAGAGAAAAAGGATCAGTTGAAAGAGAATGGTGGAAACCAAATATTAATTTATCAGATGCATTAGAGAAATCAAAATCTGAAAATAAACCTTTATTCGTATTTTTAGAAGGTCCATCAGGTTCGGGTAAACAACAACTACTTGAAAGATTATCAAATATAGGTTATAAAACAATTTCAAATACTTTTTTTAAAAATGCTTTATCAAATAACAACAACAACAGTGGTAAATCATTTGACGATAATTTAAAAACCAACATATTATTAGAAAATAATAAACAACACAAAGATGAAGAATTAAAGAATGGTTTAATATTTGTACATAGATCACCAATTAGTTCAATTATATATGGTAATGGTGAAATTGAAAATAAAGTAGAATCAATTGATAAATTATTAAAGAATGAAATAAATCAGTATAATAGTGTTTACATTTACTGTAAAACACCTGTTGAATTAATTCAACAAAGATTAGGTGGTAGATACCATTTTTATGAAGATAATGAAAATGATTTAGTTGGTAAATTATTAATCATTGAAAATCAAGAACCTTCCTATGAAACATATGATCAATTACAACAAAATAATACAGTATTTAATCAAACATTGGATACAACTTCAATAAAACAAGCATGTCCAAGTTTATTAGCTTTATTTAATATTTATTTCAATGTTTCAAATTCATTTAAATTTCCACCACAACCTAAAAAATAAAAACAAATTATCGATTGATTTATTACTTTTTTTTTTTTTTTTTTGTACACGATTATGATATTATGTTTTGTTACTTTATTACATTTAATAACTTTTAGGTTATTAATTTTATTATTATTATTATTGTTATTTGTTGTGTTGGTGTATATTATATTATATTATTTTTAAAAAGAACAATGATTTTATGGTTGATATTGTGGTGCTTGTGAATCAGCAGATAAAATTGGTTGTTGTTGTGGATAATATGGTTGTGGTTGTTGTTGATATGCAACTTGTGCTTGTGGTTGATATTGTTGTGGTACTGGTTGATATCCTTGTTGATAACCTTGTTGTTCACCTTGATAAACTGGAATTACAGATGGAGCAACACCAAATTGACTCTTTGAGAATTCACATTCATTATAATGTCTAACCATTGATGGTAAAATAAATAAATCTACAAACCAACCAATTCCAAAAATTCCAGCAGTGAAAAAGTAAAGGAAAAACCAACTATTTTACAAACAAAAAAAAATAAAAAATTAGTAACAATATACTATTTATATTATATATTTTCTTTTTATATTAACCAAATTATGTATTTTAATCAATATATATGTTAAACTTACCCGACTTTTCCTAAATATAATCTGTGGAAGCCTAAAATTCCAAAGAAAAACCAAAGGACGTATGCGATGGTTAAAGACTTTGGACAATAAGAATGTGAGTGTCCATATACAATTGTTGGTGTTACAATTGGTTGTGTTACTAAAACTCTTTGTGGTTGTGCAACTACAGCTGTTGTATAGTGACCTGAATGATGATGGTGATGATGGTGACTATCATGATGTCCTCCGTGATGATGATGATGACCCATTATTATTTATATATATGTATTATTTATTTATTTATTTATTTATTTAATGTATTTTTTTATTATATTTGTTTTATTTAATTGTATATATATATTTATACAATATTTTATTTGTACGTTAATTAAATTTGAGAAAAAAAAAAAAAAAAGTTTTATGAGTGTTTGCAAAAATATAAAAAAATTGATTTTTTTACATAAAAAATTTTATCACGTGAATTTTTAAATGGTTACACAAATCATATCTTGAAAATTCGCTGCTTAACTTTATTTTCCAAACGGTTTATTTTTTTTGTGATATTTATTTTATCACACAAATCAAAACAAATAAATTTAATTTTATTTTGGTGGTAAATTGATAAACAGATAAATCAGCTTCAACCAATTATTACACCATAATCTCATATGGAAACTCACATTTCTTATTGTTCAAAGTCTTTAAACTATCGATTACGTCCTTTGGTTTTTCTTTGGTGAGATAAAATTCAATTTAAAATAAAAATATTATTCACCAATAAATATTAATATCTTTATTTATTGTGTAATTATAAACATATTTAAAAGGTCAACTTGGAAAGATAAATGAGAAACCAATGGTGATGTTGGATTACTAATATCCCATTTTACTAAAGAAAATCCTGTTGGATAATTATCACTTTCATAAACAGCATAAATTATTGGGGAATCACTTAAGAGTTGTGTAAGACAATTACAATTTTTTAAACCATTATTTGGAATATTGATTGAAAGATTTTCAATTGTTGCAGTTTGAGGACTATTTAGAACAAATAATTGAGCATATTGAAGATTTGAAAGTTTGTCAACTAAATTAATATTACCAATTACTTGTTTGGTACTTTCAAAGTAAATTAAATTATAAGGTGTTGAACTAATTGTATAATCTAGATTATCATTTACACCAGTAATTTGATAAGTATATTGTTCAGTACCAATTGTAACCATTGGTTGATTAGTTGTAAAATTTGACCATACATTAATAAATTTACCATTTATAAATACACTTGATGAAATTTGACCACCACCACCAAATGCAGTATTAAATTCATCTGTTGAAACACTTAATTGACCAATATAAAAACCACCTGGTGCATTTGAATCTGTATATGTACTAAATAAATTATATTGTTGGTTATTTGAAGTAGTTGATAAACTTGTAAAATTAATACTACTTTCAACATTTGTAATAAATGGTAATACTTCTTTCCATGTTTTAACATCAATTGCAGCAATTATTTGATTACCTAATGACTATATATATATTATAGTTTTATTAATATATAAATAAAATATATAGAATAAATATTTTATACATACAGAATCATAAAGAACAAATTGTAATTGTTGAGTTGAAGGATTGAATACAGAGTTTTGTTTACCAACATGTTGATATCCATTAAATGTATATTTAACAGATACTATTGATTGTGATAAATCAATTACACCAACTGCTGCTTGATTATCATTTAAATTCCATAACCCATATGCATAATCATCAGAAATTACACAAACTACAAATGATGATATTAAAAAAACAAATAATAAAATTGATTCTATCTTCATTTTTATATTTTAATTATATATATTTATTTATATATTTATGACATTCATTTTATAAACTGTTGTGGCATTTTATATAAAAAAAAAAAAAAGATATTTTTTAAAATAATATCTTTATTTATAAAAAAAATAAAAATTCTAAAACACTATCGAGCATCTCGAATCATTATTTTTTTATAGAAATTTAAATATGTATGGAATTTTTGTTGTATAGTTTGAAGGACAATTTAGATTAAATTTTAATGTAGAGAATTAGAAGATGGAATTATAAAAACATTTGAAAATTCCATTCAATTTATTAATTTATTATTTTTAAATGTTAATGTTTACAATTTCATCATCACTTGAAGCAGAACTACCAACAATACATGCATGAATCGTTGAAATTGATAAAATGGTATGACATGTTCTTGGATAATAAACTTGTTCAAAGGTATAATTTGTATAATAATTACAATTCATTTCAAATTGAATTATAAGGTGACCTGTTCCTGGGCATGTTTTTAAACCAACATTTTGATAGTAAAAAAGGTTTGTTACTTCAGTAAAAATTTGAGTGGTAGCACCTGTCATTAAACCAATTGATCCAGTTACATTTGTTCCATTTTCTTCATATAATGCACAAGATTGAATATCTTCTGTTGAATCTAATAGTTCTTGGCAATAACTATTAACTGAACAAATTGAAAAGTAATACTAAAGCAAATGAATTAATAAATACAATTTAATATATTATAATATATAATAAAATGTATCATAAAGTACTTACTTCCGATAAACTATATTCATCAAAATGAGTATAATCAACACTATTTATTTTAAATAAATTTAAATTGTTAGTATCAATTTAAAAAAAAAATTAATATTTATAGTATTGTTAATAATAATAGTTTATACTTTTGAAGTGGTGATAAATTTATAGTCTTTCCATCATCAGTTTTAAATATACATCTTTGAGTTGGTCCTGAAGTTGATGTTGGTGATGGTGATGGTTGAAAATTAATACATAACGAACATGTAATAAATAATGCTGATAATAATATTAATACTGTATTTATTTTATTTGTCATTTTTCAATATGGTTTGATGATATCATAAATAAAAAAATAAAATAAAAAAACAAACAAAAAACCCAACACCACGTGAATTTATTGTCATTTTATTATAAATATCTTGGATATTTATACCTATTTTTTTAAACCCATAGAAAAAGACCCATAGAAAATTTATAGTTTTAAAGTAAAAAATAAATATCTTGGGAATTTCCCATCACATATAAAATGTCAATAAATACAGATACACAACAAGAACAATATGATTATAAATTTAAAATATTAGTAATTGGTAATTTAAATGTTGGAATTGATTCAATTATAGAAAGATATGTTAATAATAATTTCCCATTAGAAAAGAAATATACAAATTCATATGATGGTAAAAGTAAAATTATATTAGAATCATCAATAAACAAGAGAATATTGATTAATGTACAAGATTACCCAGGAAGAAAATTTAGACCACCAAACAATTCATGGTATAGTAATGCAGATGGTGTTATAATTGTTTATGATGTTACAAATAGAGATTCATTCAATGAAATTGAGACAACATACATACGAGATGTTAACCTATTAACAGATAGAGATAAAACACAAATTATAATAGTAGGAAATAAATATGATCAAATTTTAAACAATAGTCAACAACTATCAATCCCAATTGAAACAATAAATCAATACTGTTTATTAAATTCATTTGACCACTTTTTCATATCTGCATTAACATATTATAATATATCAGTGACATTCAATCATCTTATATCAAAGATTGTTTCTAAAATACCACCACCATTAACACTACCACAATCACATGATAAAGAAAATAAAAACAAATGTATTATATCATAACATAATAATAATAATAAATAATAAAGACATTATCGGAATAACAATTTTTAAATTATAATCGTTACCCCACACAAAATGCAACGTTTTTGATTTCTTTCGTAAAAAAAAAAAAAAAAAAAAAAAAAAAAAAAAAAAAAAAATTTTTTTAAAATTTAAAAAAATATTTTTTTTTATTAATATTTTTTATTTTTTTTTTTTTTATTAAAAATTTTTTTTATTTTAAAAA
>JACAFY010002266.1:0-10328 GCA_015252635.1 Dictyostelium capitatum
TATAAAATATATAAAAAAAAAGATATACGTTATTATAATATAAAATCTTTATAATAAATTTTTTTTTTTTTTTTTTTTTTTTGATGTAATCAGTGGATTTATTGATTGATTGATGGATATAGATATTTTGATTTATTTATTGGTGTTGTTGTTTATAAAAATTATTCATAATATCTGCAAGTTTTGTATCATTGGTAGATAAACCACTACAATCATGTGTTGCTAAAACTACTTCAACTCTATTATAAACATTAAACCATTCTGGATGATGATTCATCTATGTGTGTGGAAGTTTACAAATTTGAACATTGTTAATACTATATGATATGATACAATGTATAAATGTTTGTGTTGTTGTTATTATTGTTGTTGTGTGTGCGTGATATAATAAAAACAACACATACTTGTTCAGCAACTAATGCAACTCTGGTCATGAAACCGAATGCTTGGTTAAAATCTTTAAATGTAAATGTTTTCTTTATTGCGTCTCTACCTTCAACCATTGTCCAATCGCTTGGAATTAATGTTTTTCTTTGTTCTTCATTTAATAATACTGGTGTTGACATTTTATGTGTATATTTGTTGTGTGTTTGTATGGTGTGCTATAAAATTTCATTAAAATTTTTGAAATTTAAAAAAAATTTAAAAAATAAAAAAAAATTAAAAAAGATTTAATTTGATTTGTGTATGTTCATCATGTACATTTTTACAACATAATTTAAGATTAAACTAGATTATTATTATTATTTTAATTTTTAAAAAATAAAAGCAATTTATAATTTTTTTATAATTTTTTAGTCAGAGTATACTTTTTAATGATAAATTTAATTTTTTTTTTTTTTTTTTATTTTTTTTAATTTTTGTGACACAAACAGATGCACATAAAAAAGAGATGCTTTTAAGATTATTAATTTTAGGGTTAGATAATAGATTTGGATTATCAAAAATATATTTTAAAATTAAAGCGGAAGCTATGACAAAATTTACACCAGGATGATTATTAAACAACAAACAATAACTACAATATCTACAATAACTATAACAACAAAAACAACGACCACCACATCAGTATCACTGGCACTTCAACAATTAATTCCCACACCCTACAATAGTTACAGTTTAATAGGTAGATACATTACTCTCAACTATAGTATGTACACATAGATTATCATGAATCATTTAGCCAAAAAAGATGATGCAACAGATATCTATGAAGGTAAATAGAAAAGTTGCTAAACTTTTGGGTATAATTGGTTTACGGACATCCATTAGAAGTAACAACGAATCAATTATCTCAATTCAATGAAGATTCAAAAAAAAATACAATTTAAAATGAATATAGAATATACTATAATGATAATGGTGGTTAATAATACTACCAAATTTCAAATAAAGTAATTAAAGAATTTTAAATTTAGACCAAATAGTTGATTTATTTTAATAAATTTTTTTAGTAAAAGTAATGTTTTTAATGTTTGATGGTAATTTAATATCAGATAATTTAGTGAAATCAACATATGATTTATGATTTATAAATGAACGTGGAAATTTAATTGATGTTAATGACTTTGGTAATATTGAAATCATACTTGTTAAACACTTTGAATTATAATAGAAATAATAATAAAATGATAAATGTGTTAATGATCCAGGTAATACATTTAATTTTGATATATATCTATTTAATTTTAATGATTTAATTGAATTTGGTAATTTCATTTTATCACTACTATGTAAATCTGATAATATTAATTTTAAATTTGTTACACTTTTTGGAATTATATTTTCATTTTCAAATAATAATTCACCAACACTAATTAATGATAATTTAGTTAATGAAGTTGGTAATGAATTTGGTGAAATTGGTGTAGGGAAATAATTAAGTGTTTCAATTACCATTGTTTTAATTGTTTTACATTTATTTAAATTTGATGATGGTAATATACAATTTTGACATTTAATATTCAATATTTCAAGTTTATCCAATTTTAAAATGAAATTAAATAAACCAATTTGATAATCTGGTATTTTTTTAAAATTGAGTGATTCATTTAATGTTATACTTAATTCTTTAATTGAATTTGGTAATACATCATTATTTAATAATTTTATATTGTATTGACATAAATTTAATTTTGTTATACTATTTGGTATATCATTAATACGTAATGGTAAATTTGAAGAGTTATCCCATGAACTCCATCTTCCATTAAAATTCAATGATGTAATTGTATTTGGTATTGAAAATCCATTATCACTTGAAATATCAAAACATGATGAAAATGAAATTGATTTTATATTTGATGGAATAATATTATATTCAATTGGACATTTCTTATCTCTTGATAAATATTTATCTTCTGTAATTACAACATTATTAATTGTATGAATTGTATTTGGTAATGTTGATAATGGTGGTGTTATAATAAATTTATGCTGACTAATAACATTCATGGATTGACTTAATGTTAAAATTTCAATACCATTTGGTATGATATCACCATTTGCTATTGTACACCCATTAATTTCAATTTCTTTTAATATATTACTATTGTTTGGGAAATCACCAATTATAAATTCCTCTTTACCACTATGTAATCCATGGTAAACAATTTTTTCAATATATTCTTTTTCTTGATAATTTCTTAATGATTTTAATTCATAAAATGTTTTTTCTTTATTTTTATTATATAATCTAACATGTTTAAAAATTAATCTAAATAATACAATATTATGAAATACTCTATAAAATAAATCATCATATTTATCAATATTATTACAATTATTATCTATTTCCGACATGTTGTTTGTTTGTTTTGTTGTAAATTTAAATTTTGAAAAAAAAGAAAAAAAAAAGTTTGGTTTTTAAAATTGAGAAAATAAATGGATTTTTTAAGATATTTGGTGTGATTTGTATTATTTTTATTATAGTAGTTTAATATGATTTATGGTGCTTTATTTATACTCTATCCTGTTTATTTATTGGTAAAATTTTATATCTTTTATTTTTTCACCTTTTTGAAAAATTGAAAAATTCTGTAGGTATTCAAAAATCAATGTTAATATACTAGTATTGAAGTGAATATTGCATTGTATTTTTATACATACATTATAATCTATATTTGTAAATGAAGGAAATTGTTAATAAACATTTCCATTTCATCACACACCAACCACACACACTCTGTTTTTAATATGTGGAAAATGTTATTCGTCATAAATGAATAAAATGAATAAAATGAATAATGAATAAAATGAATAAAATGAAATTAATCATCTCTACTGTTTTTAATAATATCAACCACCAACCATTGTTTGGCATATAATTTATTTATTCATGTACGATCTACATAAGTGTTTGTTTGAAAAATAATTATCTGCATCACAATTTTTCTGTCACGATTATTATAAAAGAAAAAAATATAAATTTTTGATAAAAAAAAAATATCTGCAGATAAAAAAAAAATAAATAAAAAAATAGATATTGTTTAGCATAGGGCAAAAAAAAGTATGACAGCAATTACGATCATTTAAAAGTAGGTTGTGCAAAAAAAAAATAAAAGAAATCTAATTACTTTCAGAATTTTTTATCTTTAATAATAAAGAGATTTTTTATTTTTAGGGAAAATTAATTTGGTAACACAAAGAAATAATAGTTTTTTTTTTTATTTAAATTGAAATAATTTGATTTAAATGTGTTATATTATTGATAGTTTATAAACAATATATTAGTAGTGTATTTATATAAATAAAAATAAAAGATGTCAATTGCTAGTCCACAAACTTTTTTAGAATGGAAAAAGAATCAAGATGAAATTGTAAATTCAGTTTTAAAAAATAATAAATTACCTGTACCAACAGATTATCCATTTTTATCATCACAATCAACAGATTATACAGAAATGATTAAAGCAGCAGTAGTTGGAGGTTTATCAATGATTCCTGAAGTTTGTAAGTATATATATATATATATATATATATATATATATACAATTAACATTTTTAATATATTAATGTTTAAACATATGTATTATTGTTATATAGGCCCATTATTATCAACAATAGTTGATTCAGTTTGGTCTCATTTAATTTCAAATGGTACTGATCAAAATTCAGAATTATGGAGTACATTTTCTGCAATGATTAAAAATACAATCGATACAGAAATTGAAATTTATGATAAAGAAAATGTAAATGAGGTTATAAAGAATTGTAAAACATTGATTGGCGATTTTTATGAAGCAAGAGCAGCATTTCTTTTAAAAAAAGATGCAAGTCATAAAAGAGAAGTATTTAAATCATATGATGATTGTATGGATGCTATAAGAAGAATACTCGAAGATGATGGTATTTTATTAAGAGATAGTCATTGTGCACAAGAATTAGCTGCTTTTTCAGTAATGGCAAGTAAGTATATTTCACATACTAACATTGTTTATAAATATACATAATAATATTATTCACACATATTAATATATTAAAATTTATTATTTTATAAATAGCAACATATATGTTATTATTAAAAGATGGAATTTTAAATGGATTTTCATGGGGTATAACAATAGAAAAAATTTCATCTTATAGTACAACATATTCAGGAGCAATTGAAAAATATAAAAAACATATTATACTTTCATTTAGAAAAGGTTGTGATATGATTAGAAATACTCCAAACATTACAGCCGTAGAAAAGTTTAATAGATTAGTATGTATACATACATACAATATAGAAGAAACAAAATATTAACATTTCAATTATTACACTTTTTTTATATAATTATATATATAGATGTCATATCGTGCTCATTGTACAATATACTGTTTTGATTATCTTAATATTTGGGATGGTTTTGATAAAACACAGTATCCAAAAGGAGTTTATTTTGATAATGTTCGATATGTTTGGTCAAGTGTTGTAGGTGAACCAGTTGACACTTCTCAATATGTAACTGAAGCAGACCCTTATTATACAAATTCATTGGATTTTTTAGAACAAAGATTTATTGATAAGGAATATGATCATTATCGTAAAGAATTAAAACGTGTAACATTTAATTATGACAGTTATTCAATATATGGAATGCAACAATTTCATAAAGATCCAGCTCAAGTTAATTCAAATGGTGAACATGTTGGTGAATTAATTGGAAATCAATATAAAAAAAAGGGTGAAATAAATACCAAAACTATTGAATATACTATACCTTCAAATGCAACTAAATCATCATTTAATTCAAGTTTTGATATTCAACCAAGAAGTATTAATTTATCACAGGCTTCACCAAATACCCCAATTGATCTTGGTGATTCACCAAAAACAAAGTATGTATATTCCAATCAATCAAGTAAATATATTAATTTACTTTATATTAAATAAGTTTACTAATAATTATTATTAATAGTCATAGATACTCACGATTATATAAAATTCAAACTATTAATCATGTACCTATTCATATTACATCATGTGAATTTCAAAACCATAAAATTGGTACAATACGTGGTGGAGATATAAACACAGAAGTTTACACTAATGGTGCATCCGAAAATGATTATTGTTCAGGTGTTTTAGATTCATTTATGGTTGGATTCGTACCAGTAAATATTTTTAATGAAAATTATTTACAAGATAAAGTATCAACTATTGTAAATGTTCAAAAATATTGGAATCGTTCAGAAAGTGTTTCATTTCATCGTGATCATTATTTTTTATCAATGCATTCATTATGTATACCAACTGATGGTTCATTAATATACAGATTTAATTTTATTGATCAAGCAGTTCAAAATTATTCAATTAAAGTAAGATATCATTGTGATACCAATCCACCAGCTAAATTAATAATTAGAAATGCAAATGGTGCAAATATTGGTGTTCCAATTCCATTAAGTAATTGTTATGTAGATGGAACATATTTTGCCGATACACAAGAAGAAATTATTGGTAATGAATATATAATTAGTGAAACTAGAAATATTAATTTCTCAAAATTTGCAAACAAACAAATTAATTTAATTGCAAAACCAGGTCCAATATTCATTCAATCAATAATTTTTACACCAATTATTTTACCTGCTTAATATATTAAATAAACATTATATATATTATATTATATGCAATAGTTTATTTCAAAACATACCATTACATCAATATTTTGACCATTTGCTACACTGCATTTCTGAATTTTTAATATTAAGTGTATAAAATTAAAAACTATAATTTACAATTAATAAAAAACCATTGATTTTACATAAAAGAAGGTATTATTTTTCTGAAAATTCAACAATTTAAAACCATCTCCCATAACTATGGGGTGGTTGGGTGGTCAAATAAAGGGAAGGGGGTGGTTGAGCGGTCATATAAAGGGAAGAGGGTGGTCGGGAGGCATTGGGGAGGGTGGTTGGGCGGTCAAATAAAGGGAAGAGGGTGGTCGAAAGTTTGTCAAATGCTTTTTTTTTAATACTGAGTGGAAATAACAAATACATTATATTTATATGTATTTATAATGATAATCTTTTTCAATTTTAATAATTCATAATTATCTTTATAAAAATAAAATATGAAAATAATTAATGTATTAGATTTTATGAAAGCAAAATGGTAATAATAAATGGCTGACAAGAAAAGGTATTGATTATTTAATTGTTTTATATAAATTTATTATTTTTAGTTTTTGAATTTATTAAAATTATTTATTTTAAACAACTGTTAAACCTCTATCTCTACCAATTAAAGTTTCTAGTAAGTGTTCATTAAATCAATAGTCTTGGGTTTAAATATATACAGCTACCAAATAAAAATAAAAATTAAAAACTCATACCCACACTTAATATATACACACATTAAAAATTAAATGTTGTGTGTATGTGTGTGTGTATGTGTGTGTGTGTATGTGTGTGTTTGAATATCAAAAAATTAAAAAAATCGAGAAAGTGTTGTATTTTTATTCTGATATAACTACTTTTATTATAATATTTATTGTGATGAATGAAATATAAATAAACAACATGTTTTAAAAATTAATTAATACGATTTGTATTAATGAACATACAAAAGAAAAAAGATTATTATCGTTTAATGATTCAGTTATTGTTTAAGACTGTTATATTTTTGATACAGAGTAAACATACAAGAAACAACGATAAGGTATGAGTATGTACAATATGAAACAAATAAACAAACAAACAAACAAAAAAGAGTGCATGTTCATTTATGATATGTTGTTGTGAAGTTTTATTTAAATTGAGACAAGTAACATATATGATAAAGAATATATATGTACTTGTGAAGTGAGAGGAGGTGATATTACATACAAAAATAAAGAAGCAAAATTTTGGCATAGCTTCCGCATGAATTTTTAAAACAATATATAATAACCTAAATTCATATTCCAATGTACCTAATATCCTAAATCCTTAGTGTGAATTTTATGTTGAAATTGTAAAAATTTAATAAAAATTGAAAAAAATGAAAAAAATTATCCTCCGAAATAATTAATTTTAAAAATAAACATTATAGATTTTGGTAAAGAGATACACCAATTATTATTATTTAAAAATTATTACTACTGCCACCATAACATACATATTTAAATTTAAATGTAATTTATTTATTTATTTAAAAGATTTTTTAAATCATTTTCCCAATCTAATAATTTTGATAAAATTAAAATTGTTTGTTGACAATCACCAATTAATTTTAAATCATTTTTATTATTTGTAAAGTTGAATCCACCATAATCATTTTCACCAACAATTTCATTATTAATTAATAATCTAGGTACATTTTGAAATAAATTTACAATTGATGCAAATGGATGAACTTTTAATGAAGTACCAATTACAATTAATCCATCACATTTATTTATATCTTGTAAAATTGAATTATAAAAATAATTTGGATTTGGTTCACCAAATAAAATTATATCTGGTTTTAAAATACCATTACATTCATTTTTATTACATTTTGGTACTTTGAATTCACTATTACCATTTAATGGGAATAAATATGTTTTTGAATATTCAATTGTATATGGTTCTTTACAATTTAAACATATTAATGTATTAAATGTACCATGTGATTCAATTATTTTATTTATTGGTACATTTGCTGATTTTTCAAGTGTATCTACATTTTGACAATAATTTTTTAATAAAATACCTTTATCCGATAATAATTTTATAAAATGATGTACTGGGGTTGGTTTAGTATTTGAATTTGGATAAAAATCTTTTAATAAATCATAAAATTCAATTGGATTACTTTTTAAATAATTTACAGTAAATGCAGTTTCTTTTGTTGGTAAATTTAATTTTTTTAATTTTTCACTATTATAAACTCCATTTGGTGATCTAAAATCACATAAACCAGCACCAACACTAATACCAGCACCAGTTAAAACTATAATATTTTTACAATTACCATTTTTAATAGAATTAATAAATTGTGATATTGATAAATTTGATGTAGTACCACTAATATTATTTGTTTGATTATTTCTTTTTTTAATTATTTCTAAAATTGATTTATCAACATTATCTAAATTATTATTAAATTTAGTATTTCTATTATCATAATAAATGAATAGTTTTAATGCTCTAAATGAATTATCTAAATCTTTTAATTTTAATTGTTGTTCATTTGATAATTTTAAACTGCAAATAAAATTTTTACAATCATTACACCATATCTTATTACTATCACCAATAAATGGTTTAAAAATTGAATGTTCATGTGGATTTTTATTATCACAACTAATACATGTTATAAAACCACATGTTAAACAATTAATTAAATCATCTTGACTTAAACATTTTTTACAACTTGGTATTTTTACTATTTTTTTTTTTTAACCAAAGAAATTAAAATAAAGAATTAGCACAAACCTAATTTTTATATTATTATATAAATTAAATACATACAAAAAGAATGATCATATAAAAAAGTATTTACAGTATAAATATCAATTTTTAAATTTATTAAATGTTTACAATCCATTGTTTGTTTAACAAAATTATTGTTTTTTTTTTTTTTTTAAACAATTTTAACAAAATTTATTTAAATTATATTTTTATAGTATATTATAGTAAACTAATATATTATATTATTAAAATATAAAATAATAATCCATTATATTAGGTTACATTAATACATTTTGAAAAGAAAGAATTAACAGTTAAAATGTTTAAATGGGGTATTAAATTCTTAAAATGAAAAAATACTTTTTTTTAAAAAATTGTAAGCAAAAATTAAATTAATTAAAAAAACCATAATATAAAAACGATATATACACTAATTTAACTATAGCGTAAAGAAATATATTAATTTAAAATTAAACTTATATACAAGAATTATGGATGAATTTAACTATGAAAAAGATAAATTTGAATCTCAAGATCCAATGTTTTGGGATAAATATGCAAAAAAATATGCTTCGTGGGATGAAATGTATGATACTGTATATAGTGGTGATGAAAGGTATCCAGATTGGTTTAATGGTGGGAAATTAAATTTATGTAATAATATTTTAGATATTCATATGAATGATGAAAAACAAAAAAATAGAATTGCATTTATTCATGAATGTCCAATACTTGGTATTTGTAATAAAATTACATATTTAGAATTATGGAATAAAGTATGTATATTTTCAAGAGTATTAAATAATATTGGTATAAAAAAAGGTGATGGTGTAATGATTTATATGCCAAACTATATTGAAAATGTTATTTCAATTTTATCATGTGCAAGATTAGGTGCTATATATTCATGTGTTTTTGAAGGATTCTCTGAATTAAATTTATCATTAAGAATTGATTTCTTTAAACCTAAATTAATAATTACATCAAATTTCGTTGTTAAAGGTAAAGAAATAATTCATTTGATTCCAACAATTAAAAATGCATTAAATCTATCAAATTTTAAACCTGAAAATATAATTATTGATAAAAGAATTAATAATAACGAAAGTCATGATCAAGATAATACTATTCCAAACTCATTAATTTGGAGTGAATTAATGAATAGTAATAATTTAAATCCATTAATTGAATATGTTAAAGTTGAATCAAATCATGGAATTTCATTAAATTTTACAAGTGGTACTACTGGTATACCAAAAGGTTATCAAACAAGTGTTGCAGGATTTTTAATAATGTCAAAATATCAATTATTTAATATATGTGGTTGTAAATCAGGTGATATAATATTCTCATCATTTGAAATTGGGTGGGGTATTGGTGTTACAATTAATGTATTATCACCATTAATGATTGGTATGACATCAATTTTATTTGAAGGTGATACAAGTCAACCAGTAAATACATAT
>JACAFY010002277.1:0-10321 GCA_015252635.1 Dictyostelium capitatum
TTTTTTTATTTCAAATAAATTAAAAAATATATTTTTTAATTTTTTTTTTTATATTATAAATTATAAAAAAAAAAAAAAATAAAACAAAACCATTTTTTTTTTTTTATTGTTTAATAAATTAAGAAAAAAAAAAAACACATTAATAAAATATTTACATACATATATACTATAACAGCATGATCACATGATATCAATTGAAGAATTACAAAGTAAATTAAAAACCAATATTAATTTTAATGATCCAAAACATAGTGCAGGTCTTAGTAGAGAATTTGCAAGCGAAAGACTTGAAATTGATGGTAAAAATTGTTTAACACCATCAAAACCAGTACCAAAATGGTTAAAGTATCTTAAAGAATTTTTAGGACTTTTCCCATTGATGTTGGAAGTTGGTGGTATTTTATCAATTATTGCATTTGGTTTAGATACTGAAACTGGTAAAGATAATGTATGTGTTTAAAAATATATTAATATAATAATAACAATAACAATATATTAATTAGCGTTTAATCCATACAGTTATATTTAGGTATTATTTTATGGATTGTTGTATTTTTAACATGTACATTTTCATATATTCAAAATTCCAAATCAACTGGTGTAATGGAAGGATTTAAGAAATTAGCACCATCATCAACCAAAGTATTAAGAGATAATGATTTAATTGAAATTGATTCCGAAGACTTGGTAGTTGGTGATATTGTAATTGTTAGAGCAGGTGATAAAGTACCAGCAGATTTAAGAATTATCTATTCACATCATTTCAAAGTTGATAATTCATCTTTAACTGGTGAAACTGAACCAGTTACACGTACTCAAAATTGTACAGATGATAATCCATTGGAAACTCAAAATTTAACTTTCTATGGTACATTAGCATGTCAAGGTGATTGTGTTGGTGTTGTAATTGCAACTGGTGATCGTACAATTATTGGTAAAATTGCAAAATTAGCATCTTCATCTAAACCACAATCTACACCAATGAAAGAAGAAATTGAAAAATTCATTAAAATCATTTCAGTTGTTGCTTTTTCATTAGGTGCAATTTTCTTGACAATTGGGTTTGCTAGAAAAGTTGAATGGATTATTGTAATCATTTATACAATTGGTATTGTAGTTAGTCAAGTTCCAGAAGCATTGTTACCAACATTAACTGTAACATTGAATTTAACAGCAAAAAGAATGGCAAGAAAGAATGTTCTCGTAAAGAATTTACTTACCGTTGAAACATTAGGTTCCACTACTACAATTGCATCTGATAAAACTGGTACTCTCACTCAAAATATTATGACAGTTGTTCATTTATGGTATGATAACACAATTTTCAGTTGTAATTCATTAACATCATCAAATTATTTCAATGTTGAATCACCAACATTCAAGAGATTATATATGGTTGCTGCACTTTGTAATAGAACTGTATTTGATAAATCTGAAAATCAAGATGATATTCCAATTCAATTAAGAAAATGTATTGGTGATGCATCAGAAAGTGCATTACTCAAATTTTGTCATCAAGTTGAAAACGTTGAAAACTATCGTGATCGTTTCCCAAAATACTTTGAAATTCCATTCAATTCTGTAAATAAATGGCAAATGTCTGTTCATACCATTGGTGATGATGGTGAATTTTTCATGGTAATGAAAGGTGCTCCAGAACGTATTATCAACATGTGTAATCGTATATTGATAAATGGTGAAGAACAACCATTGGATGAAAATTATCTTGCAAATTTTACAACTTCATACGAACATCTTGCAGGTAAAGGTGAAAGAGCATTAGGTTTAGCATATTTACCATTGGATCCTAAAAGTTATCCAAATAATTACATTTTCGATTCTGAAGAAAAGAATTTCCCAACTTCAGATTTGGTATTTGTTGGTCTTACTACATTAATGGATCCACCACGTCCAGGTGTACCAGAAGCAATTAAAACATGTAAAGAAGCTGGTATTCGTGTTATGATGGTAACAGGTGACCATCCATTAACTGCAACATCAATTGCAAAACAAGTTGGTATCATTGAAACTGATGAAACATTAAATGATATTGCAAAACGTGAAGGTGTAGAATTAATGGATTTAGATTTTTCAAGAGGTTCTTCAGTTGTAATTCCAGGTCATATGTTGGATGATTTAACTCATGAACAATGGGATAAAATTTTATTGTTAAAACAAATTGTTTTTGCAAGAACTTCACCAGAACAAAAATTAATCATTGTTGAAAAATGTCAAAAACGTGGTGAAATTGTAGCTGTAACTGGTGATGGTGTAAACGATTCTCCTGCATTGAAAAAATCTGATCTTGGTTGTGCTATGGGTATTACTGGTAGTGATGTTGCTAAAGAAGCTGCATCAATTGTTTTGTTGGATGATAATTTTGCATCAATTATTAGTGGTGTTGAAGAAGGTCGTATCATTTTTGATAAATTAAAAAAATCAATTTGTTATACCTTATCCTCAAATATACCAGAAGCAATTCCATTCTTTTGTTTCTTTGTATTACAATTACCTGCTGCTTTATCTGGTATTTTAATTTTATGTAAGTAGTTATGTACTATATATATATATATATATATATCATGATTTTTAAAATATATGATTACTAATAAAATATATATTGTTGATTACTACAGGTATTGATTTAGGTACAGATTTAATTCCAGTTATTTCATACGCATATGAAGAAAGTGAATTTGATTTAATGAAAAGAAAACCAAGAGATGTTAAAAAGGATAAACTTGTATCACTTAGATTGGCAATATTTTCATATTTATGGTTAGGTGTTTTCCAATGTGCAGCTGGTTTCCTCAATTACTTTTTATTATTCAAAGATGAAGGTTATGAAGCAAGTGATATTTTCAATACATCAAAAGATTATTTCAAAAAAGATGCACCTGATTTCCCAAATTCGGAACATAATGCAGCATCTCAAATTGAAACATTAGGTCGTGCACAAACAGCATACTTTGTTGCAATTGTAATTAGTCGTTTAGGTGCAGCATTATCATGTAAAACTCGTATTGTATCCATTTTCCAACAAGGTCTTCTTGGTAACAAAGTATTCTTATTTGGTATCTGTTCTATGCTTGCCGTTGCATTATTCATTGTTCATGTTCCAGGTGTTAGAACTTTCTTTGGTTGTTCAATTATTCCGTATAAATTTTGGTTATTACCAATTCCATTTGCTGTATTTTTAGTTGCCTCAAACGAACTCAGATTATATTTATTAAGAAAATATCCAAAATCTAAATTTGCTCATTATTGTGCATGGTAAATCACAATTAATCAATCAATCAACAAATATAAAATAATAAAAATAATAAAATTATAAAAATATATAATATCAATAATTGGTCTTTAAAAATATGTTGTTTATATCTTTATTGTGTTGTTGGTATTGTGTTAATGAATTGTATTATTACAATAATTAATTTTGTTTGAACTACTAAATTAAATTTATAATTTAGTTACAACCACAACTACCATGAGCACCCAAGAGTGCAGCGAGGTTTACATTTGCATTAACATCAGCATTAACTAAAATAACTGGCATTGATGGCATTGGTGGCATCATTACACTTGAACCTCCACATTCACCACATGCAATTGAGTTTGAACCCATTGATAATTTTTGACCAAATGATGAAACACTTGATTTCATTGATTTGTTTGATGATGACATTGATGATAAAGTTGCTAAATAATATTTTAAAGTAAAAATTAAATATATTAATATTTATTTTACTATTATTGTCTTTTTTAAAAAACTAATATATTTATAAGATATTTACAGAAGAGCATTTTAGTAATAGTAGTTTTTTGTTTTTGAATTTAAAGGTTAATAAAATTTTATTTTCTTTCTTTAAATAGTAAATTTTTAATATGTATTAATCATTTTTTAAATATATTTAATTTTAAATTTACCCGTATATTTTAATTGAATTATATTATAATAACCCCCAATTTTTAATATAATGTAATTTGGTATTAAATAATTTGTGGATCTATTAGATAATAAAAAATGTGGGGTTTATCTAAATTTTTTTTTTTTTGATTGATATCCTTCCATAAACTAGATATATATATGTAAGCTAGGTATAATAAAAATATTGTAATTTAAATTAAAAAATTATCTTAGGTTACTGTTTATTTTATTCATATTGACTCATTATTATTTTAATTAATTAATTATTTATTAGTTATAGCAATAATAAAACATTATTGTAATTGTTACTGATTTGTTTTGTAATTAAAATTGTATTATTAAATCCTATATTATGGATCTAGTATAAACTTCAAGTGCACTGATATGAATACATAATTAAATAAATGTAAAGTCTATAATCTCAAAATAATAATCAAATTAACTGACATGTATAGTGGTATCCAACTATTAAAGTAAAACAAATTATATAAAGATTTAAGGAATTTAGAGAGTCAAAATTAATATGGTTTATAAAAATATGTTGTTTATATCTTTATTACAATGGTATTGTATTATTACGATTAATAAATTTTATTTGAGGTACTAAATTAAATTTATAATTTAGTTACAACCACAACTACCATGAGCACCCAAGAGTGCAGCGAGGTTGGCATTTGCATTAACATCAGCATTAACTAAAATAACTGGCATTGATGGCATTGGTGGCATCATTACACTTGAACCTCCACATTCACCACATGCAATTGAGTTTGAACCCATTGATAATTTTTGACCAAATGATGAAACACTTGATTTCA
This sequence comes from Dictyostelium capitatum, assembly GCA_015252635.1. Classification (NCBI taxonomy): domain Eukaryota; phylum Evosea; class Eumycetozoa; order Dictyosteliales; family Dictyosteliaceae; genus Dictyostelium; species Dictyostelium capitatum. The sequence goes on from JACAFY010002277.1 coordinate 4,747, forward strand.
TTGATTTGTTTGATGATGACATTGATGATAAAGTTGCTAAATAAAATAGAATGATTAAGTTAATATTGTATAATATTTTAATATAGTTTTTATAAAATAATTAAATATTTACAAAAGAGCATTTTAGTAATAGTAGTATTTGATTTTTAGTTTAATGATTAATAAAAATTTATTTTCTTTCTTTAAATAGTAAAATAAATTTATATTATAATCTTTTTTTTTTAATTCTAAATTTATTCGTATATTTTAATTGAATTATATTTAAATAAACCCCCGCAAATTGTTTTTAATCAAATGTAATTTGGTATTTAAATCGGTTAATAGATCTATTAGATAAAAAAATGTGGGGTTTATTATAAATTAAATTTTTTTTTAAATTTGTTTAAATAAATAGATATTAATATTAATATTTAATCTAGATTGGTACACATAAGCAATATACACAAGGTATAAATAAAATTATTGTAATGAAATAACAATTATTGATTATTTAATTAATCATATTGAGTCAATATTAATTATTAATTAATTTTTTTTACAGCTATATCATTAATTAATAAATTTAAACATTAAATTTTATATGATATCATCTTAAAGTATATAATTATAATATATTCGTTATTTATTTATTTAATAAACTTAATTTTTTCATATGCTTTGAAAATGGTCTTTCTACTCTAATTCTACGATGGAGTAATATACCAACACCAATTATTGCAGCAGCTCCGGCAACTGATACACAAACGGCAACTGGAATAACCCATTTCTTTTTTGAATCACTTTTGTCACATTTAACAACGAATTCTGGTGAAATTAGCACTGAGAAATCAGGATCAATTGTTATTGAATTTTTAAAGTGAGGTAAATTCATACCAATAATGATTGAATCATTTGATTTTGAAACAACAGTAGTTTGAGAATATGTTGCTCTACCATCAGATTCAACACGATTAATGAAACGACCAGATAATACTTTGGAATTCTTTTTAATTGATAAATAATTCAATGATGAATTATCATCACCAACAGTATTGATTTCAATATTTTTATCATTACAATTATTTTCATCATTGGATTTAATTTCGCCAACTGTTGATTTCATTTGAAGTTGAAGTGTATTTAAACTACTTGAATATTGATAAGTATTAATTGTTACTGTCATTTTAACTGAACCACTTTCCAATTTAAATTCTAATCCAGCAAATTCAACATTTCTACTGATTTTAATATCTTCTAAAATGAATGTAATATTACAACCACCATTTTGAATTGTTTGAATAAATTTATATGTAATATCATTATCTGTATTTAATATTTTATCTATTACTGACCATTGATTTAATAAGGGATAATTTTTAATTTCTTTTCCTGATAAATCGTATTCTACCAATGCCAAAATTGAAATTTCATAGTTTGTTTGTTGATTATTTAAATTTGTATTACCATTTGTATCATTAATTGTAATTGTAGTAGGTGGTGCAGATGGGAAATTACCACTTGTAGTTGTAGCACTACCTGTATTATCATTTCTATATAAACTACAATCATAACCACCCCAATTACCATTACATTCACAATACCCACTTATTGAATTACATTTACCATTTACTGTTGAAGTACAATCATTTGGACAATGTTTATCAATGGTTGTATATTTATAAAAGTTATTAATGGTGTATGTATATAAATTTTGAGTGAATTGAACTGAATGAACTCCTGAACCTGGTAGTGCAGTACAAATTAATGTTGTTTCATTAATTATAATATTTGAACAATCTTTACCACCAATTGTTAATGATGGAGAATCGTGAACATTACCAAACCATCCAAAAAAGATTGCTTCACCGCCATCAACTGTACTTTCAAGTACAGATGACATTGTTTGAATTGGTGTTGAACATTTTGAACCTGACCATTCATTAGGAGAGATATTACAAATACATGTGCCGTTATTTCTGTTGCACTTGCCATTTGATGAACATAATGGATCAATACATTCAACTTCTAAACAATTATTATTTGTAATTGATGGATCATTGCAAAGGCAGGACCCGGTTACATTATTACATGACCCTAAATTATTACAAAGTTTAGTACCATCAACCAATGGACATTGAATAAATGTAGTACCGCAATCATTTCCTTGATATTGATCATTGCAAGTGCAATTGCCGATATGACTATCACAACTTCCTTCATTATTACAAATACCATTACTAGTTGATGGACAGTTTACAAATGGTTCTGAGCAATCAACTCCTTGAAAATTTGGATCTGTGCAAGAACATACCTATATATAAATAAATCTTGATAAATTAGTAATTTGGTGCTATACCACAGAATATGTTTTCTAAAAACCAGGCATATATATATTTTCAATGCTTACCCCAGTTACATTATTACACGATCCTTTATCGTTACAAACACCATTTACAGTTGAAGGACATTGTTTAAGTGTAGTACCACAATCATCTCCTTGATATTGACCATTGCAAGTACATATTCCTGTCAATGGTGTACATGTTTGGCCATTACAAGGAACACCATTTACAGCTGGACAAGTAAATAAACGACAAGCAGGACCGGTGTGGTTACCTAAACAAGAACATACCTGCATATATATAAATATTGATAAATTAATAATTTGAATACAGATAGGTTTTCAATTTTTTAACTTAAAATCATAATTCCCTACCCCTGTAACATTATTACAAACTCCATTTAGTGGACCTGTACATTGAATAGCTTGGAAAACAGGACAATTTTTAAAATCAACACTACAATCAATTCCTTGGTGCAAACTATCGCAAGCGCATGTACCATTATTTTTAAAGCAAATTCCACCATTACTACAGTCATTTGGACATGGAATAACATTATTTTCACATGAAGTACCTATATGAGTTGGATTACAAACACATGTACCATTTGCTAGACTACAAACACCATTTCCTGAGCATAATGGATCAATACATTGAATATCAGTACAATCATTGGTAATATAACCATCATTGCACTCGCAACTGCCTGTTGTTCCATTGCAAGAACCTTTTCCATTGCAAATTAATGAATTTACAATTGGACAATCAAAGAATTCACAAGATGGACCATTACGACCTGAATTACAAACACATACCCCACTATCAGTTCTACAGATTCCACCACCATTACAATCATTATGAGAAGCAGTACAATTTATAATTATATTATTAATGTTTGGTGTTAATGTAATCTGGGTAGTTAATGAACCAACTGTTATATAAGTTATTATATTGGTTAAACCACCTGTAACAGCTGTTGGAATTGTACAGTTAATTTCATTAAAATTTGAACTTGTCACGTTACATTTTCTACCTCCAATATCAATTGTCACAAGACTAGAGTCATATGAAAAGAATGAACCAATAATTTGTAAATTCAAATCATTTGACCAAACTACATTTACCAATTGTGGTGGTAATGGATCCCATGACAACATAAATGACATTGATGGTTGAGCATATTTAACAGTAATTACTCTTGGAACAAGATCTGTTGATTTTGATTCACCAATAACATAAGTACTATTCATGACAGACCAAAGAATTAAAAACGATGATGGTTCACTAGTAATTGAATCTTGAATCCAACTACCACCTAAATCATTTCCAATTATTGTAAAATAATGGAATTGACCAGAATTTGAGTATTTAAGGATACTTGGTACAACAGTAGCTTTTAATTTATAATAACAAGTATTTATGATTAATATTTGTAGTTGTTGAGGTGTGATATTCATAAATTATTTATTTTACTTACTACATGGTGGAGGAGATAAAAAGTTACTGAATAAATTACCAGCAAATAAACCATTAATTGAATTACCGGATTTATATATGTATCCGAAATAACAGGTAAAGCATCTATATATGTAAATTATTGATCAATAGTTAGTAAAAATGTGTTAACATTTTGGTTTAATGATCATTATAATGTTATTCATATACATACGATGGTATATCACCTGATAAGTTATTATTAATAACTGAAATATCTACATTACAATATGATCGATCAAGTGTACCTGTTAAACTATTTTGATCCAATATGATATTTTGGATAGTTGTACCTATTGGAATTGGTGGAATTTGACCACTGATTGAATTATTTGTTAAATCAACAATTGTTAAACCATTAAAAGCTGAATAATCCAATGTTACAATACTACCACCTGTAAATACCATTGAATAAATTCTTCTATTAAATTTGAATGGAAATTGATTACTAAATGAAAATTGTCTACCAACTTTTGTAAATTTATAAGCTCCTACATTTGATTCTGTTAAATCAATAAAATTTAATGGTGCTGAGTATATACAATCTGTTTCACTACGAGAGCATTTAAAGAATATTAGAATTATGATTATTGAAAGGTTAACATTGGTAATTCTTTAATATTTACATTGTTGATAAGGTATTTGAAACAATTTTACCAATTGGAGTTGGGAATGGTATCAAATCAGTTGCTGTTAATTGTAGTCTATTTAATGAATCTATATCTTTAAAATTCACTTCTACAGATGTTTTGTTAAAACCAGTATTTAATATTACAATCGCATCACCTTTCACATTTTTAAAAGATGGAAAATTATCACCAATCAATGATATATCACTAGCAGCCCATACACTACTTAAATCATTTTCATATGTTATTATATGAGTTCTTACTGATGGGTCATCCTCTCCTGAATATCCAATTTTACTATAAAATTTAAATGTGATTAATCACTGTTAATATAAATGTAAATTTAATATGTGGATGACATGTGTGTTAGTGTACACTTACAAAGTATTTATATTTGAAAACCAAGAAAATGGTAATGTCATAGGAGGTTGTGCTAATATATCAACCCATAAAGTTTTTACAGTTGGTGCTACAGATGAAAATTTTACACCAGAAGCTAATTGTGATTGGATTCTTATATCTTGAACAATACTAAGTGGACCAGAAAAGAAATTATCTTCTAAATATGATTGAAACAATGTAAATTTTGTCAATTTTTGAAAACAATTAATATCAGATGCTGCAATAAGTGTAGTACTTTGTTGTCGAAATGATCTTTAAAAAAAAAAAAAAAAAAAAAATTGTCAGTAACAAATTTTTAATATAATAATATTAATGTTAAATATTATACATACACTGATGTTACAAAAGTACCTGAACAAGATACACCAAATAAACCATTTACATATCCACAATAGTCATAATAATCACTATTTACAAATGTAAATAAATTTTGTACACCAGCTTTAACTGCAAGTTTATCCATGCAATCATATTCACCAACAGTTATATCTGGATTTATTGAATATACAATTTTAATAAAAACACAAAAAAATAGTAATAATTTCAAAATCATTTTATATGTATAATATATGTATATATTTATTTTTATTTTTTGTTGAACAAAAAGTAAAAACCATTACAAAAAAAAAAAAACAATGTGATAAGTTAAATTGTTTAAAATAAGTTGTTGAAAATAAAAAAAAAAATGCATAGCACCAACATCAGATTCGAAGACAGATTGCAATGAAT
>JACAFY010002278.1:0-30601 GCA_015252635.1 Dictyostelium capitatum
ATTTGTTAATTGATCATTTTGTTCAATTGAAATTTCATTATCTTTTTCATTTGATTTTTCAATTAATAATGCAATTAATGATTTTATTGGTGGTAGTGAATATGGTACATATGTTTTATGAGTTGGTTTATCAATTAATGGCGAATTCATTGATGGTAAAGAATGTGGAAATGATATTGGTAATGAATTTTGTTCAATTGTTTGAGTAATTGATTCATCATTTATTGGTTGTTGTTGTTGTTGTTGTTGTTGTTGTTGTTGTTGTTGTTGTTGTTGTGGTAATACATTTGATTTACTAACTAATCTTCTATCAGATAAATTTATTTTAAATTGACGTGGTGAATTATCAGAATGATCAAATGGAGACCAAATACCATCTGTTTCAATTTCTTTCTTTTCTGTTTTTTCTTTTTTTATAGTTTCTCTTTCTTTTGTTTTTGATTTTAATAATAAAACTGAACAATATTTTGGAATATCAAGTACAGGTAATGGCGTATCCATTTAATAAATTAATATAATATACAAAAATAAATTATTTTACAAAGCGAAGATGGGTATAATTATACAAATTAAAAGGTAAAAATACAATATGAATATATAAATAAAATAAAAAAACAAAGTTTGTGTGTGAATAATTCTTAAAAAAAATAATTTTATCAATTATTTATATCATTGATCATTAAATAAATAATAATTAAATTTAAATAAAAATAAATCAATTCAAAATTTCCGTACAGTTATTGTATCTTTTTAGTAATAATAGAAATATTTAATATACCCACACATACACACACACAGGTAAAAATAAATTTGTTAACAAAAATATGTTAATTTTTTAAAAAACACACTAAAATATTTAATGTTGTGTTAAGGAATATACATACAATATTTTTTTTATTTTTAAATGACTTGCATCCTCACAAAATATTTGATGTACTTATTTTTATATTTTTATAATAGATTAAAATAAATAGAGTTTTTAATTCTTTATTGATAAAATAAAAATGGAAATAAACAAGTATACTCAAACACACAACCACACATTGAAATTTAGAAAATAATCACATATACTTCCAATAGCATTATATTATAAAATTATAAATCATCTCGATTATTTTTAAAAATCTACCTTTTTCATTCATTATTTCATTTAAAATCTTAAATTAAATTAAACACAAATGAAAAATGGATTTTGTAACTTTGTCTATATCTTTAACAATTGTTCAAGAATTTCCTAAATTATAGGTAAATATTAATAAAAATGATATATTGCAATGGATATTTAATTGAAATTAATAAAATTCTTAGAGAATTATATCATCTCCATTGAAATCAAATTATTTAACAGGTGATGGTAATAACGAAACCAATAATAATTCACAAAATAGTAATATTAATTGTACTATTCCTATGTGTTAATTTTATTATTAATTTAATAAAATACAATTAAAAACAGCAAATAAACGATTAAGATATTCTTTGGCATATACCATTATAACGTTTCACTGTTTCTGAAAATCATTTTTTATTTTTTTTTTTTTTATTTTTTGACCAGTGTTGCGACAATTTACAATTTTTTTCCTGGTGACAAACTTTTTATGTGAATAATTTATTCAAAGAGATAACATCCAATTGATTTTATTTGTCTACTAGAAATAATGATGGGATGAAAACAATTCGTTTGGTTATCATTGAAAATTATTGTGTTTATTTCAAATAAATTATTATTGAATCATTTAATCATGTAATTTCATCAGATTCGCACATAAACCAATCCACACACTCTCTTCTTTCAACTTAACAGTGTTTTTTTTGATTTATATTTATAAAAATGGAAATAAACATACATACCCACTCACTCACACATAGAGATATCTCACTCAAAATAAAAATTGTTCAACAAGCAAAATTTAGAAATAATTACACTACATTCTGTATACACACATAAAAAAAAGATTAAAAATAGATTTAAATAAAAAAATAATGTATACCATTATTATTATTAATATTGTTTTCAATAATAATGATATATTATAAAATTATAAACCATTTGATTATTTTTAAAATTACTTTTCTCATTCATTATTTTTTAAATCTTAAAAACACACAAAAATGAAAATACAAATAATTTTATTGATTTTATTAACACTGTGTTTATTTGAAACAATTGTTATAGCATATCCAAATCCAATAATTATAGGTAAGTAGAAATATATATATTAATAATATAAATTAATTTTGTTGCTAGCATATTATTTAATATAATATTAATTTTAAATTTTTAAAAAAGGAACTCCAACATTCACAAATACATCAATTTCAGTTGATTATGATATCACAGAAGGTGTAGGTTATTACTACTCAAGTTGGACATTTGAAAATACAGATGTAGATTTTATATTGGATTTCACTTGTGAAATTGTAAATGCAACAGTTAAAAATTGTAAAAAAGATTTTGGTGAAGATGTTCATAAAAGGTTATTTGGAAATGTTAAATGTTGATTTATCAATCCATCAAAAGGAAATAAAGATTGTAGTTATACACTAGAAACACAATATTATCCAACACCAATAGTTAAAAATTTTACATCACCATCAACCAAAGGTGGAAATGAAACGATAGAAGGTTATTATTTAAAATTTGGAAATATAATTCAAGTTCCCTTTAAAATTAGTTCACCGACCACTGATTTGTATCAATATGACACAGTTGATCCAACTAATATTACATTAAAATATGGAGGTGGATGTGGCCAAAGATCATTTTTTACCAGATCCAAACAATTTTATACATTTAATCATATAGCTCCAAATATTAAATATTCAAATATAAATCAAAATCAGATTAATATTATTGGCACAAACTTTTGTAATGATATTGATAAAGTAAAAGTTTATTTTAATGGATCACAATTAGATAATTCAAAAATTTTGTTGGTAGATCATGAATTAATTCAAATTTTATATAATGATCAAAATGCAAAAACAATACTCATCACAGTTAATGCAGGTGGTTTAGATTCAAATGAATACACATTTAAAATTGGATCATCAGCAATTAGAATAAATAGTGTTCCATCAACTGGTGGTAATGTTACTATTTTCGGGGAAAGATTCACTGCTATCGATAAAAATAGTATAAAAGTTACAATTGGTATTTCAAATTGTAATGTTAAATATTCAGATAGTGATCAAATAATTTGTACACTTGAACCAAAACCAGTAGGTAGTGGAAGTGATAATTTACCAATTACAATTGAAATTGATAAAATAAGTAACACTCCTGCATTTACATTTTCATATGATAAACCATATATTAGAGGTTATTCATTATCAAATGATGGTATATTAACATTAATTGGTGATTGTTTTTGGTAGTACTACAGTATTGGTATATGTTAATGGTTCAAAAAAATATAATTTATACTATCCAATAAATCAAGAAAAGCCAACATTATCATTACAATTACAAAAAGAATCTTTACAATATGAATCATATATATCAATTTCAATTGATATTGATTTTTCAAATACAGTTTTACTCCGTCCAACATTAGAAATAGGTATTAATTCAAATGATTTAAATTCATTATCGGTTATTGGTCAATCTATACAATATGAATTAAATGGTATTTATTATACAAATATTGAATTACTTCCAATGATTACAATATTATCAAATGTGAACACACCACCAATTCAAGGAACAATAATTAAAAGAAATCCATATGATTCATCAAGTATAACATATTCATTTAATATTCCAAAAGGTTGTGGTAAAGAAACATTACAAATTTCAATTGGTGGTCAATCAACTACAACTGAAATTAATAATGAAAAACCAAAAATATCAAGTTGTTCAATCATTGGAAATACTGCTTATTGTAATGGTGAATTTACAAATTTTATTTCATATTTCAATAATGGTCAATTGTCAATGAAATTTTCAAATGAAATAATTGAAATTAATGAAATTCAATTCCAAGAGAAATATATATCATTCCCATTGAAATCAAATTATTTAACAGGTGATGTACAAATTGAATTATGTAATATTCAATCTGAACCACATAATTTATTTATTCCACCAATTTATGAATCATTTTTAAATTCAAGTAAAACATTAAATACAACTGGTGGTACTATAATTATCAATGGTAATCATTTCAATGAAAGTTTTGTTACATCAACATATTTTGATTGTTTAGTTGATAGTTCAAGTAAAAGATTCAATTGCTAATATAATTCATTTGATTCAATTTCATGTAATTTAGAAATGAATGGTCCAATTGATAAATCATGTAATTTTACATTTAATAATCAAATAATTGAATCACCATTATTATTTGGTTATTATCCACCATCAATTACAAATGTTACAACATTAATTAATCCAATTGATGGTGGTAATATAACAATCATTGGAAATGAATTTTATGATAATATTGATTCAATTTCGATCAATGATATTAAATGTAAACAATCAATATTCATTAATTCCACTGTGATTCATTGTTTAATAGATCCAATTTTAAATCATAAATCATCAACTCTATATAATGTCACTATTACAATTAATGGTAAAACCACTACAAAAAGTAATATAAATATATTTCCATTTGGCATACCATCAAATTCACAATCAGATAATACTGATAGTAATAATAATGGAAAATATAAATTATTTGGAATTATTGTTATATTACCATTTTTAGCACTAATACTATATGGATGTTATAAAAAATATTTAAAAGCTAAGAAACATGAAGATGATAATAAAAGAATGTTCAAAAATGCACATGAAATGGAAGCATGTGAAGAACAAAGAATCATTGAAGAAGCTGAACAATTAAGAAATGGTCAAAAAGTACCAAATACTCCTTCAATTGAAAATAGTAATACAATTGAACAAGTTTAATACTAATAAATAATAAATAATAAATAAAATAATAATAAATAATAAAAAATTATAAAAAATAAATACAATGTATAAATATATAAATAATTTATTGATACTCAAGTTTGTTTATCTTCTATATTTGTTTTTCTTATATTTCTTTGTTTTAAAGGTTTGTTAAATTTTAATGAAATTGGTGCTGTTGGTTGAATTGGTGTTGTTGATGTTGTTGTTGTTGTTGTTGTTGTGTTTTTGTTGTTATTGCCGTTTAAAGCAAAAGCAGTGAATACACCAGATTTATTAAATGATAATTTATTTTCAAATGATTTTGATGCTTGAGGTATAGTTGGTGATACAATTGTTGCTACCTTTCTATTATTTGAGAATGCTCTTTTTGTTATATTAATTTCTTCTTCTTCACTATCTACATCTGAAATATCTGAATAATCTTTACCATCATCATCTTTTTTACATTGTTTAACTTCATCATCTTCTTGATTACATTCATCATCTGTATCTGGTCTAGTTGATCCAAATGCACTTTCATGTGATGAAACTGTTTCCCATTGTCCGACTATACTTTCTGATTGATCAATTTCCGATGATGATGATGACTCCTCCTCATCATTATCACTACCAGATCTTTCTTTTTCATCATTATCTTCCTCTTCTTCTTCTTCTTCTTTTTCAGCTTCATTAATTGGTTCATCACTTTGATCTCTTGAAATTTTAGTTGGAATTGGTGAATTTGAATTATCCTGTTTTCTCTTTCTTTGTGATGTTGTAAATGATGAAGTTGAAGAATTCATTGAACCACTATTGGTATCGGTATCATTTGAAGAACTTGAATATTTCAGTCCTGGTGAATCAGTGTATCCATATAAACTTGTATTTAATGGTGGTTCAGGTTGAATACTGTTTTCTTCTTGTTGATAATAATTATAAATCAGTTTTTGTTTATCTTGATAATAATTATAATAATCATTATTACTAATTTGTTGTCTTTGTTGGTTAATTATTTCTTTAAATGTTGGATCGGTTGTTGATTGTTGTTGTTGTTGTTGTTGATGTGGTTGCTGTTGTTGTTGTTGTGCTTGTCTTTTCTCATCTAAAACTCTACTCAAATCTTTTTCTCTAAATGATTTTGTACCAGTACTTTTAATTCTATTTATTTCTCTTTCTGCTTCTTTTTGATCTCGTTCTTGATATTTTTTATCTCTATTTTGTGTAGACACAAATCTAGTCACATTATTTTTATGTCTCCATCCATCTTCGTGATTTTTAACACTAATATTATCTTGAACAAATATTTTACAATATTTACAATAATGTTTATTATTATTTGACCTGTAATAGCATAAATCAAGTATTAGTATTAGAGTACATGAAATAAATTACATATATCACATTAAATAAAATATCTAGATTTATACATTACATTTTCTTTCTTTTTTTTATGTGTCGCTGTAAATGAAAATTATTTTTTTAATTTTTTTTTTATTTTTTTTTCTTTTTTTTTTTGAAATTTCTTCAACTTCAACATACACACACATAAAATTAATTTAATAATTTAATAATATGGATGAAACTGAAGGTTTATTTTGGAAAATTTATAGAAATAAATTCTTAAATGTTCAAATTTGGAAGGTTTTGAAATTTAGAGAATGTATGACATACAAATATAAAGAAATTCACAGTGTAAAATGGATGTTAAAAAGGGGTTATAAAATGTTATTACTTGATAAAGTTATGAATAAAAAGTATTTAACATTTTCAGAAAATGATGTTAAAGAAATACTTCAAGATCAATTATATAAAAATAATGAAGAATTTTTCAAAATTTTAAAAAACCATTATAAAATTCACCAACTATTAGATACAACATCAACATCAACATCAACAACAACAACAAAAGAACTAAATCAATTTGAACAATTTGATATTATTAAATTATCGATTTTATGTGGTAATATAACAAGTTTAAAAGTATTTTATGGTAATGGTACTGATGGTTCTGGTATTAATGGTAATTGTAGTAAATCAGTTGATGGTACATCATATTTAGATGTTGCATTGGAAAGAAATGATTTTGAAATTTTAAAATTTGTATATAATGAAATTGGTGAAAAGTGTTATTCCAAGAATACAATTTATATGAATTTATTTACAAAACCAAATGAATTAGTAATTCAATTTGCATTGGATGTAATGGGTATTAAATTCTCTGCTCGTCAAATACCATTATGGATATTTTTTAAAATTGATTTTAAAATAGTAAAAAGATTAATATTGGGTGATGATGGTGTTGATAATGGTAATGTTAATGAAAATATTGTAACTCAAATTAGTGAACCAATATCATCATTTTCTAAATTCTTTTATGATGTATTTCAAGGCACAGTTTCAGATTTGGTAAAACATTGTTCAATTTTATTATTCATTCAAGAAGTTTATAGAAAAGATTTAAAAATTGATGAAATTTCAAAACAAGAATTAAACAAATTATCACAATTGATTGGAAATGGTAGTATGAATGGAATGGAAGAAAATGATCAAACTAAATTACATTTTATAGATAATTCAAATCCTGTAATTGAATTACTTAATCTTTACATGAATTTAATATTTAAATTATGTTGGAGAAGTGATTTCAAAGATCAACATTATAAAGTATTAATTGAATATGCAGTTAGATTCAATGATATTAAAATATTGGAATCAATAAATCAAAATAAGAAACAAACAAATGAAATATTAAATAAATCAACAGAATATTGTAACAAGTCAGTATTTGATTATTTTATTGGTAATGGTGGTAAAAATCAAATTAAATTTGAAGCAAATAATAGATTATTTTATAAGAAATTAAATGATGGTACTGTCAATGGAATAAATGAAATTAAATTATTTATTAATGATTGTTTTATTGGTAATCATAATCAAATTGGTAAAATAAATTTATTTAAAGTTTTAGTTCAATTGGATAATATTGAATTATTAGAATATGTTTTTGAAAAATTATTTGGTAAATCAACTGGTGGTGGTATATCATCTACAACAATTCTATCAAATGTTCAATCTGTTAAAATGTTACAAACATTATTATCAAGTAAATATAAAAATTGGTATTCCATTGAAAATTGGGACATTGAACCATTATTAAAAAGAAAAGATTCATCATTACCAATCATATTTGACTTTATCAATGTATTAGATAAATTTAAATTATTAGATAAATTAAAATCAAATGAATCATATGTTGATAAATTAATTTTAAATGGGTACTACAAATGTGATATAGTTGAATATTTAATTTTAAATGGTTTTAAAATATCAAATGATTTATTGACAAATTTAGCAAGTGAAGCATCTAATACAAATAAACAACAACAACAACAACAACAACAACAACAACAACTTGAAAAAAAGAAATTTAAATTAATATTGGATTTATCAGATGAACATCCAGAATTAAATATAGTTACAGGTTATGGAAATGGTTTTAAATCAATGATGGTTTATACAAGTAGTTTAAGTATTATATCATTCATTAATGATTATAGATGGTTTGATATTAAAAATGGTAGATATAAATTCAGATCAGATTTTATTGATCAAACAACAATAATTTCTTCTGAAGAAATGTTTGAATTCCTTTTAACATCTGGTAAATATAAATTATTAATTCATTATTTAACTGTAATTAAACAAAATGAAAACATGTCTCAATTTTATTTTAAAATTGGTGAATCTGGTATTTTAGAAATTATAAAATTATATTTCAATTTTATAAATCAACCATTAAAACCAGTAATAGAACAACAACAACAACAACCACAAGAAGATTTCGAAGATGAAGAACCACAACCATTACCAACACCAATAAATTGTTTACAATCAATTTTAGCAGGTTCAATTAAACATGGTCATTTAGAAACAATTAAATTATTTGAAAAGTATCAACCTCAATTATTTGAAAAAGATAATTGGGTAACATTTCGTGAAAGTTATAATCCATTTCCAGTAAATGGTATTTATAAATATAAGATTTTAGAATCCTATATTCAAAAATTATTATCTAAATAAACATACACACAAACTTTATTTATTTATTTATTTATTTATTGTAAACATTCAATTAAATCTATAATATTTGAATTTAATTTTTTATATTGATTAAGATTTGGTTGAATTATTTCTAAATAATAACGACTAATTGAAATTAATTCTTTCTTATTTAGTAAACTTTTGATGTTTGATTGTTTATCTGATATTGTAATTGAATTATTAAATTGTAATTTTAAAATCCATGGTATTGTTTCATCTGGTGTTTTTATATCAACTCCATCTGCTTCTACCATTTCATCATCTGAATATTCTTCATCTGATGATGATTCTTCATCTGATGAATTATATTCATATGGATCAAATTCTTTTTCTACTTTTTTTTCTTTTTTTTCTTTTTTAATTTCTTTTAAATCTTCTTTTTTTTCATTTTTTGAAAATGAAATTGATAGTTTTAAAACTTTAATTAATAAATTTAATTTCCATTCATTTGAAATTGATGATGGTGATGATGATGATGATTGTAATAATATTAAATTTAAATAATATGATTGTTGATTATCACAAGATATTTCAATTAAATTATCAACGTTTTTAATAATGAAATCAATATCATTTTCAATAAACCAACATAATCTTTTTTTATCACTATTAAATAAGTTTTTGAATAATGTAGATTTGTTATCGGAAATGGAATTTGATGGTTTGACATTTAATTGATTTACAAAGTAATTTAATATTTTGTAATTTGAATTTTCAAATAATTTTGATAATTGTATTTGTGGTATTGATTTACAATCATTATATTTTGGATATAATTTAAATAATTGGTAATCATCTTTTTCCAATAATCCATTAAATTCTAAATTTGATTTACCAGAATTTTTAATATAAAATGATTGAATGAAATAATTGAAATTTAAATTTTTACATAACTGTTCTAAATAGAAATCTTCTTTATTATTTAATAACCATTGATATTGAGAATTATTTGATATTGGTGATGATGATGATGATGATAATACTAAAAATTTAAATATTTCAAAATGGTTTTCATTAAGTTTACAACCAAATAATAATGTTGTTAAATTTTTAATTGTTAAATCTTTTGAAAATCTTTTAATCGATATATAAAATTTAACCAACTCTAAATTACCATTTTTAACTGACATGCCCATTAAACCATTTTCTAATGAATAAAATTTATTTGTTGGAGAAATTGGAATTTGTGAAAGATAAAATCTTGCTGATCTAACATCACCAAAAAATGAATTTTTATTATTATATAAATCAAATTTCATTAACATTTCTTTTGTTGTTAATTTATCACGATAATTATTGAATAGGAATTCAACCATTTCAAATTTTGTATCTAATACTTGTACTGGTATTTGAAATCCAATTGATTCATCCTGTTGATCTTCTTTTTCATCTTTTGATTCTTCAATATCATATTTTTCTTCATCAATTTTCTTTTCTTTCTTTTGACCAAATACATACTTTAAAAAGTAATCCATATATTCAATATCAAATAACTCATTTGATATATGAATTGATAATTTTTCCAATAAATTAACACCATAACATTTAAAATCTAATGTTTTTTCGGTTGTTAATTTTTTAAATTCTTGAAAAGTTGGATAATAATTAAATAATTTATGAACCATAAGTGGTTTATAATAATTTGAATTTTCAAAACTATAATTCTTTAATTCAACACTATCCAAGAAATTTAAAATTTCTTTATCTTGAGAATTGTTTACACCAAAACCACGACCATTACCAAATTTTGATAAATAATACATAAATGTTTTAAAGTCAATGATGTGAGTTGTTTTTGAACCAATTAAACTACTATATGTATCAATGAATGATCCATGATATCTTTCAGTTTGATATGGTCGTTTTGATTTTACAAATTTAATATCCTTTAAATTTTTTATAGCCAATTTTTCTTTACCATAAAAATTAAATGCACGATCAATTAATTTACAATCTGAATACTTTAATGCCAATCCCAATAATAATAAATGTGTTTTATCACCACAAGAATCTGGTAAATTCATCATTAATGATGTATACATCAATGGTTGATTTGATTCAATGAAATATTGAAATAAACATGATAATTCATCTGGATCTTGCTTATTTAAACTTGAGTTATAAAAATTATAATGTTCTGTAAATACTTCAATATTACCACCACATTCTAATTTTGAATATAATCTTGGTACCTTTTCTGGTAATTCGTAACCTTGTGAAACTAAAAATTGATATATTTTAAAATCACCACTTTTTGCTGCATTTAACAATACAATATTACCATAACTTTTAAAATGTTTACCAAAATGTTTATAAATTAATTTAAATCTTTTGATACCCAATGATTTATAACTTAGTAATAATTCTATATCTCTTTTTGATAATTCAAATATTTGATGTTTCCAATATTTTGATGATTTATCATTATTTATAACCACTCTTAAATAGTAATCAATATAATCATTAAACAATGAATATTGTTTATTTGATAATAAACTTTCAATTGTTAATTCTTGTGTTGAAATTAAATTTGATAATTCTTGATTATATAATTCTTCATTATCATCTTCAAATCTAACTTTTTCCCATATTATTTTTGAAATAGTTATATTATTAAATACATTTTTATATAAATTATATATATTGCGTACCATTTTACAATAAGCAACACAAAGTGGAAAAAAAAAAATATAAGGTTTTTATAAAAAAAATCAGAAACTAAATGGAAATTTATTAAAATTGGCGCAATTCTTTTAAAACACTATTTTATTTTTATTTATTGTATTTTCAATTGAAATCTGTACGAGAACGGGCAATTAATTCAATGCATAATTCTTTATTGTTTTCAATTGCGTCTTTAAATTTTAATACGAATTCTCTTAATGCTTCTTTATTATTTGATCTACAATAAAACATGTCTGTAATTTTTAAATAACTTAATATATTGAACAATATGATTTTACTCGTCAATAATATTAATTTAATAATTACCTGAATTAGATTCAAAATCAATATCATTTGATAAATGATTTAATTGTTTTTTTAAAAAAATTTCTGCTGTATGTAATTGCTTTTTACAGTAAGTAAATCAGTTTAGATTATACTAACTTTTTAATTCAAAACATACCAAAGGTTTGCCACATTCCACCACTACGGGGTATATCTGATGGTTTAAATATTTCTTTACCATATGATGTACCTACTGACAAAATTAAAGAATATGAATTTGGAGATGCATTTCCACCTTTAACTTGGTACACACACCATTTAAATGGTTTAATCAACTTTTGAAAATTATCTGAATAATCCATATTGATAGTTGTCTTTATTATAATTGATTTTGTTGATGTTGTTGTTGTTGTTATTGTTTTAGATAGAATTTATAATAAAATAATAAAAATAAAAACTTTTTATAGTGCCTTTTTTTTAAAAATTTGGTTATTTTTTGAAAATGAATACACACATTTTATAAATGTGTCAACTAAACACACATTTGTTATAAATGATATTAACCAAAAACATACACACTTATTTTATTAATATAAACATCACACACACAAAACAAACATGTGTTTTTACATAATTATACAATTTCGTTTTTTTATTTTTATTTCTTTTTTATTTTTTTCATTTATTTCTGCAATTTCAACTTTTGTTATTATACTTTCAAATACTTCATTTATATTGAAACCAGATATTGATGAAACTTCATAAAATGGACATTGGAATGTTGTTGCTAATTGTTCACCTTGTTTAAATGAAACTTGTCTTTCATATTCCAATTCACATTTATTACCAATTAATATCATAGGTACATCGTGAACTGTTCTATCGAAATATTCATTTGCTCTTAATATTGTTTCTCTAAAATTTGATAATTCATCAAATGATGATTTTGAAGCTACTGAATAAATTAATAAATAACCTTTTGCACTTATTACAATTGGTGCTGAGTATCCAATGATGTTTAATGTATCACTTGTTATATCAAATATTTCCACTAAATAACTTTTATTATTTATAAAATATTGAATTCTATATGAATCATCATAACTTTCACCTTGTGGAGTGGTTGGCCAATAAAAAAAAGTTTTGTGTTTTTTTTTTTTTTATTATTTTTATTTTAATTTAAAAAAAAAAAAAAAAAAAAGAAACAATTTAGTATGTGTTATATTTATTGATCAATACCTTAATACCTTGATTTATGATTATAAATATGCATACACCTAAGAATTTCGTTGTCAATGTAGTTTTACCAACATTTGATCCACCTACTGTCAATAATCTAATTTCTATCATTTACTTTGAAAAAGTGTATCTGTATATATTAATTACATTGAAAATTTTTCTTTTTTTTTTTTTTTTTTTTTTTTTTTTGGTCACAATTAATTCAATGATTGTTTTTCATTAAATAAATAAAAAGTAATCATAAACCTTTGATATTTTTAAAAAGGTTACATTGTTGAAATAAAAGCGGTTGGAAAAAAATATCTTTTTTTTTTTCTTTTTTTTTTTTTAATTTTTTTTTTTTTTTTTTTTTTTCTGATCATTAATTAAATAAATATAAATAAATATAACACATAATAATGGGTAACTCACAAGCAAAAATTTCAAAAAGTGATTTAGAATTCATTGGTGCAAATACATCATTCTCAAAAAATGAAGTTGCTAAAATCTTTGAAGAATTTAAGTTGGTATTAAATATTTATAATATAATATAATATAATATAATATAATATAATATTAACATATTCTTGATGTAATGTCTTCAGACTTAATGATAAAGACGGAAATGGATCATTTGATAGAAAAGAATTTATTACCTATTTCAAAACTAAACTTCCAAATTATCCAGAAGATCAATTAAATAGATTATTTGATGCATTTGATTCAGATAAAAGTAATTCAATTGATTTCAAAGAATTAATGACTGCTTTATCAATCATTGGTAAAGGTTCTGCTGAAGATAAATTAACTGTGTTATTTGATATTTATGATAAAGATAAGGTAATTATATCAACACACACACACACTACCCCATTCTCAATTACTATTTATTAATATATATTAACATTTAAAACCATGTTTTCACACCACAGAGTGGATCATTAGAAAAAGCAGAAGTTGATGAAATGATAAAATTAATGCAATCTGTAGGTGTTTCATTGGGTAAAAATGCAACTGATGTTGGATTATTTGTAACAAAATTATTTGAAAAGATTGATAAAGATAAGAATAATTCAATTAGCAAACAAGAATGGGTTGAAGAAGGTGCTAAATCACCATCTTTAATTCTTTTACTTGGAATTTAAAATTGTTATCAAATATAAATTGTACAATAATAATAATAATAATGACAACGTATATACTGTTATACATACAAATAAAGCGCACCATGATATCGTTTTTTGAAAAAAATTAATTTTCTTTTTTTTTTTTTTTTTTTTTTTTTTTTTTTTTTTTTTTTTTTTTAAATTAAAAAATAATAAAATAATTTTTTTTTATTTTAAAAAAATATTTAAAAAAAATTTTTTAAACGTTTTATTTTTTTTTTTTGATATTATTTATTGAAATTGAAAAAATCATAATATCGTCATTATTCTTTTACCAATCATTTTAAACACAATATATTATACAAACGAGTAATAATATTATAATAATATTTTATAAATAAACATGGGTTGATGTCAAAAATAGAAATAACACAAATTATTATTAGAATTACATTGATATGATGGAATTCATTGCAGCGAATTCCACGATAACTATTCTTATATTGTTTATTTTTGGAACACACACAAACCAAAAAAACCAAAAAAAAACAGAAATTTCTACTTTTAAAAAAAAAAAGATTTTTTTTTTTTTAGCCCGAAATTTTAAAATTGTATTAGAGGTGTTTATATGAAAAAAAATTTATAAATTTATATGGTATTGTTTACCCCAAAAAAAAAACTTAAAAAATCTTTAAATTAATTTAAATTGGTGTAAGTTGGTTATGAAGGTCAAGAAGTGATCAAAAAACGCATTGAAAAAAATAATAAATTTAAAAAAATTTAGATTTTTTAATTTTTTTTTTTTTTTAAAACGACAAACTCTTTTATGCTGTTTGGTTTTTTTTTATTTTTTTATTTTTCTATTCATCACATTACTCTCTCTCTCTCTCTCTCAATGAAAAATCAACAACATAATAAAAATAAAAATAAAATTTTAAAAATAAATAAATAACAACTAGTGTTTGTGTGGGTTTTTTCTAATGATATAATATTAAATATAATAAAAAAATAAAACCACCACACTTTCATATATAGTAAAAAAAAAATAATATAAATTTCGCACGTGCACACATACATACATACACACACACACACACACACACACACATACATACACACATACACATACACACATATATACACACAATCAAAACACATATATATATTTATATATAAGCACACAAACACAATAAAAAAAAAAATTACAATGATAAAAAAAGAAAAAGGAATTAAATTATCATGTTATTTACAAAATAAAATTATAAGATTATTATGTAGATATATAAATGATAATACAGGTATTAAAACAGATGAAATTTCAATTGAAAAAAGGAAATCATTATGTCAATTAAAATTATCAATTGCATTGGTATGTTGGGATTGGATGAAAATGATTGGACCTGGTTTAAAAGTTTCAGTCGATTCATTTTATTTGACAGGATCTCAATTTTCAATTTTAAAATTTGATAAAATTAGATACTTGAAAATTACAAATACTCCAAATTTAAATGATAAACAATTTGTAATGGAAATTATAAATAAACATATTAGAAATTTAAAAAATCTCACAAAATTATATGTCACTGGTTATAGTGACCATTTACATTTATTTGAATTTAAAAATATTAAAATAAAAGTATTAGATTCAACAAATCATAATTATCAAAAAAATATAAATAATCTCAATAATATTAATATCAATAACGACAATAATAATAATAATAATGATAATGACATCATCAACAACAACGATCAAGAAGAACAACAACAACAATTATTATCATCATCTTCATCATCATCATTTTCATATTCATCAAATGCATCATCATCATCAGATTCAAGTATTTGTAATTTTATAAATAATTTACCAGCAAATATTAAACAAATTGGTGGTATTCATATAAAGGAAACATATAGACCAGAAAAAATTATAGAATTATTTTCAAAATGTAAAATAAAAGCAATTGATATTGAATTTTATCAAGAGAATTTATTCCCATTCAAAGAGATGGTTATTCGTGATAATAGTTTAATTCATTTATTAGATTTATCATATACAGATAATTTATCAATTGAACAATTATACTATATTTTAAAAGGTTCACCAAGATTAAAATCATTATCAATTGGATTATGTTATGATAATTTAATTTATTATTTATCTAAAAAACAAACTAAACCATGCGAATGTACAAGTATTGATTTAATAGAAGATACATTAAATAAATTAAATAATGATAATAGAAATCATGATGATCATCATTTAACAGTTTCAATATTTGATCAATTTATTAAATTTCAAAAAGAATGGGAATTCATTTCAAATGCAATTACAAATTCTGAAACTTTAAAAACATTTTCAATTGAACATGTTTGTAGATACAGTGTTGGTTTATTTCATAAATTGGTTTCAATTCCATTAGATTTTATAAATGCAATTGGTGATATGATATCTTCAAATAATTCAATTCAAAAATTAATGGTTTTCGATTTACATACTCCTCAATTATTTCAATATATTTTATCAAGTGATAATACTAAAATTGTTGATTTTTATTCATCAATAGTTAAATTAAATAATAATAATAATGGTAGTGTAGCTGTTGGTGGTAGTAGTGTTATTAATAACTGCAGAGGTAATGATAATGAAAATACTACTATAAATAATAATAATGAAGAGGGCGCTCTCAATTTTAATCAACAATTATACATTGATTCAATTAATCAACAATTATATCACTTAAAAAATCAACATATAAATTCATTTTATGTTGATGCTTTTTTAAGTGATAACCATAAAAAAAAAATTATAAATTATAATAAAAGTATTGATACAAATAAATAATTATTGGGGAAGTATTAAATTAATTTAAAAAAAAAATATATTTTAAATTTTGTATTGTGTTGTTTTCTTTATTATTATTATTATTATTATTAAATGTTTTTTTAGTATACAATTTGTAGAAACGGTAATTATTATTTTTATATGTAATTTATTTATTTATTTATTTCATTTTTTAAAAATGTCTTAATTTGAAAAACTTCATTTTAATTTTTAATTTTAATTTCATCATTTTAGCTCTAAATCTTAAACCCATCTTTATTTATTTGAAATGATTGATGAACCAAACAACACTTGATTTATATTTCTTTGTATAATAGTCTGAAATTTTAAATGATTTTAAGACTGCGTTGGTATTGTATAAAAAATTTAAAAAAATATAAAAAAATAAAAATCTTTTTCTTTTTATTTTTTTTTTTTTTTAATTTTTTTTTGACTCCATTATCATAATAATCTATAGATCCTAAAATTTATATTTGTTATAACCTCATGCAGCATTTTGTACACATATAACACATAAATAATATAATATGACTTTGTAAACAAAAAATCATTTTATTGTTTAGTTGCTTTTTTTGACATGTCACATACCATAGTCAATTAAAAATAATTTTTTTTTTTTTTATTAGTTTTTATTTTTTTTTAATTTTTTTTTTTTTTTTCGTTTGCGTGCAAAAAAATGTGTGATTTAGCAACAAAGAATAGGAATGATTTATATCAAAAGATTGAAAAGAAACCAAATGATCCAAAATATTATTTCAAATTAGCATCGAATCTAGGTGTTTTTGAAGAAGCAACATTATTGGATAAAAGGGTTTTAACAAAAGATCAACTTTTAAAAGAATCAATTAAATTAGATCCAACAAATTCAGATTACTATTATGAAATGGGTGAATTCTGTAAATTTACAAATAATAAAAACTTAATAGATATAGAAATAAATGATAAAACAATATCAATGGGTGAAATTGACTTTTATTTACAATCAATTCACTTAAACAAATACAACAACAACAATAGTAATAATAACAAAAACAATAAGAATAAGAATAATAATAATAATAATAATAGTAGATCATATGCAAAATATTATATATCATTAGCAGATTCAATTATAAATGGTATAAATAAACATAAATCATCAATTTATAATAATAACGATAAATGTAATAGTAAATCATTAGAATTAATTAATATCAATAGCCACAACCACAACAGTAATAATAATAATAATAATAGTAATGCATCAGATTCAGATGACGAAGAAGGTGAAAATGAAAAAGAAAAAGAAAAAGGAAAACAACAAGTTGATAATCAAATATTATATAAAAAAAAGAATTTAATATTAAAAGCAGTTGAATATTGTCCACAAAAAGAAAAGGTATATTTAAATTATTTAGCAAATTCAAAGTTTATTAAAAATAAAGATAAACCAATTCAATTATCAAATGTTGGTAAAACAATATCACTTTCAAATTATATCAACGTTGACAACAATAATAATAACTCTCAACTTAAAAATATAATAATTAGTTTGATGTTTATTCTATTAATTTCATATAATATCTATTTCCTATATTATAAAAAAAAATAAAACAAAAAAAAATAAAGAGAATTTTTAAAGAAATAACCATCACAAAAGATATTTTTTAAATTTTTTTATTATTAAAAATCCAAATCATAATAAAATATCAATCATATACATACACACAAATAAAACTAATATATACAACCATGCAAATTATAGTTAGACTCTTTTTAGGTAGTAAACAATTAGAAGTTATTGTTGATGGTACAGATAAAATTGATGTTATTACACATGCAATTCATATTACTGAAGGAATAGATCCAACTAAACAACAACTAATTTTCAATGGTAAAAAATTAAATTCCACTCAAAATTTAACAAAGCAAGGAATAACAGAAAATTCTATAGTTCAATGTATATGAAAGATTCTTTATTCAAATTAATATGTGTACATATATATATACCTCAAATGGAATTCAAATACCGATATTCTTTCGTATAAACAATAGAATAATAGTATAAAAATTAAAAATTAAAAATAAAAAAATAAAATAAAATTTAATTTTTAGGTCGAAAATTTATTTTTTTGAAATTTAATTTATTCAACCTTTTTATTTTTTCGGTGTTCTAATGGAATTGTTTTATACAGTCATACTACATTTTTATTACTTTATGATTTATTTTTAATTCTACTTCTAAAACACTACTTCCAACATTAAGATATTCGTATTTTAAAAGGAAGGAGGTTAAAAAAAAAAAATAAAAAAGTTGAAGGAAAAAAAAAAAACTATAAATTAGAAAAATTTAACGTATTATTTTTTTCATTTTTCTAATCAGTAGCAATAGATAATAAACGATAATATACAATATATTAATAAAATAAGCGATTGTAATAATATACTATATAAATAAGATGCAAGAATTTAAACCAGAAACAATTTATGAATTACCAAAAAGTTATAAAGGACCAGGATCAGTAATTGAAACTATATCACCTGATGGAACAAGTAGTAATGTAACATTACCAAAAACATTTACACCAATTACAATTAAAAATATGAAATTAAAGAACAGAATGGTAGTATCACCTATGTGCATGTATTCTTCATTAGATGGTCTTATGAATGATTTTCACTTATCGCATTATACTTCATTTGCAAGAGGTGGAGCCTCTTTAGTAGTATTTGAAGCATCATCAGTAACAGCAGATGGTAGAATTTCATTTGCAGATGCAGGTATTTTCAATGATGAACAAATTGAACCACTTAAAAGAATTGTTGATAATATTCATCAATATAATTGTTATGCAGGTATGCAATTAGCACATGCTGGACGTAAAGCATCAACAATTCCATCATTTTTAGAGAATGCACGTTCAGCAGTACCAGCAAATGATCCATCAGGTAAAGGTTGGGAAACATATGCACCAACATCATTACCATTCAATCAATATACAAGTATACCACATGAAATGTCATTAGATGAAATTAAAAGCGTAATAATATCATTTAGAGATGCAGCAGTTAGATGTGATAAAGCAGGTTTCGATTTCATTAATATTCATGGTGCACATGGTTATTTAATAAATCAATTCCTTTCATTAACTTCAAATAAACGTACAGATCAATATGGTGGTTCATTTGAAAATAGATGTAGATTCCTTTTTGAAATCATTAAAGAAATTAGAACTGTTTGGCCAACTGAAAAAGCATTGGGTGTACGTTTATCATGTGATGAATTTGTTGGTGAACAAGGTTGGACTGTTGATGATACAATTCGTATTGCTAAATTATTTGAAGATTTAGATGTTGATATGTTGGATTGTTCAAGTGGTGGTAATTCAAATACACAATCAATTAAAGTTGCACCTGGTTATCAAGTACCATTTGCTACTGCTGTTAAAAAGAATACTACTAAATTGTTTGTTGGTGCTGTTGGTTTATTAAATTCAGGTGATATCATTGAACAAATACTTCAAGATAATTGTTGTGATCTTGTTTTTGGTGCAAGACCATATTTACGTAATCCACATTATCCATTAGAAATTGCTCATCAATTAAAAGTAAAAGTTGATTATAACATTATATACCGTAGAGGTCAATTTGTAGATACTCCATATTAAAATAAAATAAAAACAACAAATAACAAATTTGGAAATTTTGCGAAATTATGTTAATATAATATAATTTTTATTTCTCAATTTTAATTTATTTTTTTAAAATTTAAAAAAAAAAAAAAAAAAGTTTTATTTTGTAAATTTCCACTTCACCACAACACACACACACACACATACTCTCTCACATACACTGTAATGAATAATTTTAATGATACAATTATAAAATTAAATGAATCAGATAGTAAATCAAATGAAAAGACATATAAAATATATAATTACATATTAGGGTTCACAAGTGAAAAATTAAAAGATCAATTAATAGATTTTAATCAATTTAATACTGATGACCAAATATTCCTATTAAAAAGAGTATTATTTCAAATTTATATGGATAAATCAGATTCAAATAAACCATTAATAAATAAAATTATAAATCAATTATTAAAAAACAACCATGGTGGTGATGATAATAATACAAATATAGAATTAATATCAAAAATATTTCCAAATGTAAATTTATATCCTTTGTTGAAATTAATACTTGAATTGGTTATATGTGATAATCAAGATGTTGTATTATTTGCATTCAAGTTAATTGAATTACGTTATTCACCAACACATCAAAATGTAAATCAATTTAATGAATTAATAAATCAAATTTTATATTATCATTTCATAAAAACAGATGCAAAAACAAGATTAACAGAATTATATCAATTTAAAGAGCCATTAGTATGGAATTTAATAGTATCTGATAATAACTGGAATGAATTAAATGGTTGTAAATACTTTTTAACAGAAATAATTCAACATATAGATACAAATGAGCAATTTAAACCAATTGAATCAATTTTAAATCAATTTGTAAAGCAACAACAACAACAACAAAGTGAATATCCATATGTTGGCTCGAATTATGGTACTACTATTGAACTTATTTTAAAACAAGTTGTTAAATTACCAATTGATAAAATCAATTATTTAAAAGGTCATTTTCAATTATTATTATCAACTTTTACAAATATTAGACAATCAAATTTTCAAATGATATTTGAAATTTATAGAATTGATCAATTTAAATTTAGTGGTAATAGCTTTCCATTAGTTCTATTTCATTTAAATCAATGTATAATTCAAGGTAGTCCAAATTTAATATCAAATCAAATTATAAAAGAATATTCAGAAATTATAATTAAAAATATTTTAGTATCACATGATAATTTTATTGAATTAGCAATAATATTAAACAAGTCATTACTATATCAACAACAATTTGAACAAGTGGTTACAATTTATTTAAAGGATCTAATATCAAATGGTAATGCAAATATTGTTAAACTTTTAGAAATTGGTAAATTAATTTCATTTACAAGTAATCAAAAATCATTATTCAAAGAATTTTATCATCACATTAAATCAGATGAATATGAATATTATATAGAATTTTATTATACTTATATTGTTACTGTAGAATGTATTGACAAATTATTACTTGGATCAATATATCAAACAATAAAAAACGTATACAAAGTTGATATATTTTATAAATGTTCATTATTATTTGGTCATTTAGATATCAGATTCCATTATTTAGCAATTTCAACTATATTTGATCAAGTATCTCAAAATATTATTATCTCCTCGAAATCAGAATTTAAAATGTTAAATTTATCAAATGAATTGATTCAAACTTATCATAAATATTTAAATCATGTATTATTATTACTTAGTGGTGGTAGTAAATCATTTACAATTATACACAAAACAGAATTTTATGGTTTATTACTTGGTAATTTAAATTTAGAAATAATTTCTCGTATTACAACTGCAGCATATCAAATTAATCCATTTTCAATTATTATTTTAAAAATATTAAATATTATAAATTGTGATTTATTATTATTATCATCATCAAATATTGGAAATAGTACTACTATTGGAGGCGGTAATTCAAATTCAATTTGGTTAAATTTTCAAAAACAATTTGATCAAAATTTAAACTTTTTAAATAATTTATTGGTATTTGATCATAGTAGAGAAACATTGAAATCATTTTTAATTAATTATAAATCAACTCAATTAGTACAATCATCAATTTTGAAATGTGAATATGAAGGATTAAATCCATGGAAACAAAAGGTATCAAATGACAGTATACCATTATTACCAGATATTATTAAAGATGATTTACAAATTGATAAATTAAAAACAATTGATACAATTGGATTAGTTTATGAAATTTATAAAGTATATACACCAAATACAAAAAGAATTCCAATTATAATCCAAACATTGGATAAATTAATTCAACAATCAAATTTATTTAAAATGGCAAAAGATAAAATTCATTCAATGATATTAATTCAATTAATAATTGATAATGGTATTAATGGTGATGTATACAGTGGTAAATTTAAAGAATTAAAATCAAAATTCATTGAAATTATATTATACAATTCATCTGTTAATCCATACTTTTATTCAAAACCATTGTTAAATATAATTAGATTTTTTAAAGATGATGAAATTAAAAAACAACATTTAAATTCAATTATTTGGTTAGTAAAGAATAAATTTAATTCAGATCAACAATATTCTAAATTAAGTAGAAAATTTATACAATCAATTTCAACATTAATAAATTGTGGTAGTTATAAAGATAATGATTCAATTTATGGTTTATCAAATTTTAATTGGTTTTACTTTAATTTATCATTAAAAGATAAAGAATTATTAAATGGGAATGGTGTTACAATTAGATCAACTTTACAACCAAGTGAATCATTATACAATATTCAAACAACATTACTTTATAAAATCTTTAAACATTTATTAATTTCAAATGATGTTCAAGTTTCAGACAAGTTATCAATTGCATACATTAATAAACGTTGTTTTAATTTAGTTAGAAATTATTTATTTAGGGATAAAATACATAATATGCAACCAACATATTTAAATAGAGCAGATAGAAAAAGAGCAACAACTGATGGTGATAAATTTGCAATTGAAAATGAAGTTTACAGTTTAATTAAATCATCACCAACATTTTTCAAGTCATTTGGATTAACTGTTGATTGTATTCCAATTAGATGGTTACCAAAAATGTTTAAAAAAATGTATACAATTCATATTAGTAAAAATGATCAAATAGGATATTGGGCATTATTAAAATCATTAAAAGAAATTAAAGTTGATTTTGAATTTATTCATGATAATAAATTCAATAAATTGATTTCATTGGTTTACACAAAATTATCAACATTGGAAAAATTAGTATTACAAGCATCAAATACACATTCAACCTACGTAAATAGCCAATTGCTTTTGGATTTTATATTATCAATTAAATATTTAAAACCATCAATTAAAATTGAAATTGATTATAATTCACATCAAAATACTATTGTACCTGGTTTGGAAATATTTCGTTTCATTAATTCATTCACTTGTAATTCAATGTTAATTTCAACTATTACAGATTATTCATTATTATTAAATGTTTCAATTTTAACAATTAAACATTCATTTAAAATATTGGGTGCTGATTTAAATAGTAATACTGGTGAATATTATGTATTACCAATATTGAAATTATTTGATAATCAATTTTTATCTAAAAGAACTGGTGAAAATGATGGTGCTGATGGTGATACAGCCCCAACTTGTAAATTAAAAGAATTGTATATTATTTCAACATGCGGTATTGATTTTAATTTAGATGTTGTACCAATTTTAAATTCAATTAAATTTAATTCAAATACTTCAAAATCATTAAAAAAGTTATCAATAAAAATTGCTTATTCAATTGATAGTAATAATACAACACCATCATATCAATATTATAATAATATTCCACAAACTACAAAAGATTCATTAATTTTAAAATTTAAACAATTATTTGAAAATGTTCAACAAAATACAATGATTCAATCACTTGATTTACAAATACCATATTCAATTGAATTATTATTACTAAATTATCCTGGTGAAATTTTCATAAACAATTATAGCTTTTTAAAAATTAATCAATAAAACATTAACATATAATATTACTTTAGTAGTAAATGACTTAAAATATAATTAACCCACAAAATTGTAGGTATGGTGTTTATATATTGTAAATAGTATATATTATTAAGATTTATTTGCCCTATATTAAATATTGTGTGTGTTTTTAGATTATTTGATATGAATTTATTTATTTTATCTATTTTTAATATTTTAAAACCCCCTTCACCCGAATTCATATGAATTAAATCAATATAAATAGAGAGAAAGAGATGAAATAAAAAATTAATTATTTGTAATAAAACATAATAATAATAATAATAATAATAAAAACAAAAAAAATAATATGTCAAACAATAATACAGTTGAAGAAAATAAAGTTAAATTTTTTACAGAAAAGAATTGTAAAGGTGAATGTGTTGAATATAGAGAAGGTTGTACAATATGGTTCAAAAAAGGTGATAAATATAATGACAAATTTTTATCATGTATAGTTGGATCTAAAGTAAAAGTTAGTCTATGGGAACATAATGAAATTGGTGATGAAAAAATGAAAATGATGATGATGATGGATAACACTACAAATACTACTGGTACTACAAATATTTTAACATTATCTTGTGGTAAATATCAATTTTTAAAATCGGGTACTGTAAATAATGATTTATCATCAATTGGTGGTATTTCAAAAATTGAAGTAATATCATCAGAATATGAATACGTTGTAAATATTAAATATATGAACAAAGTAACACCAGATGATAAAATAATTTATGAAATGATTTTAACTCCACCACATCAAAATAAACCAATTACACTTATACCTAGTTCAATTGAAAAGTATGTTCAAGTTCCAATACCATTATTAAATCAACCAGATTCTGATTATAGATTTCAAATTACAATTCGTAAATTAGAATTAATTCCATCATCTAGTAGTAGTAGTAGTAGTTCTTCTTCAGTTACTCCACCACCACCTTCAAATCCACCAATTTGCACTGGTAGCATTAATTTTAAATGGTCAACTCCATCAAATCTTGGTTTAATTACAATTAAAAAGATTGAAGGTTTCCCAATTGAAAAATTATCAATTAAACAAGATGATAATACTTCATTCACATTTACACTTATTAAATTATAAAACAACATACAAAATATACATTTCATTTATTCACATACATTTTTTAAATTAAAAAAAAATTAAAAAAAAATTAAAAAAAAATTAAAAAAAAATAAAAAAAAATAAAAAAAAAAACTTTTTTTTTTTTTTGCAAAATCGTGTGATTGTGACTTTGTGTAAAAAATGGCAATATGTAAAAATTTCAATAAACAACACAATTGTAGTAACATTGTTGTATGTGATTAAGAATGAACGATCGCCATAAAATTCTTTTTTAAAAACCTCTATTGATATTTTCCCAGGGTGTGCCTATCACTAAAAAATAAAATAATTAAAAACTCAATAGAGTTTTCAAAATTTCTAAATTTCGTGATTGCATTGAACAATTTCTACAAAAATGATTAAAAAAGTCAGTTTGACACCTGTCAAAAATTCACGAAAAGAAAAATAAAAAAATAAAAAATTTTAAAAAAAAAAAAATCATTTTAAATGTTTGTGTGTGTTTGCATATAGTTATTTTAAATTTTTATATATGTTTAATTTTATAAATATATATGTATATATGTACCAATGAAAAAATATAAAAATTTAGATGAAGATGATGATATCGATAATCTATCATACAATGGTAGTGATGGTGGTGCTGTTGAATTAGAAGAAATCGATTTAAATAACGATAACGATAGCGACGACAATCACAACAGAAGCAACAACAATAACAACAACAGTACAATTACAAAAAATAAAAACAATAAACAATATGTAAAATTAGATGAAGATTCACCAACTATATTAGCTGCAAATAAAAAAACTAAAACAACAACAACAACAACAACACAAGGTTATAATGATGATGACAATGATAATAATGAAGATGATGA
This sequence comes from Dictyostelium capitatum, assembly GCA_015252635.1. Taxonomy (NCBI): domain Eukaryota; phylum Evosea; class Eumycetozoa; order Dictyosteliales; family Dictyosteliaceae; genus Dictyostelium; species Dictyostelium capitatum. Next base: position 26,776 of record JACAFY010002278.1, read on the forward strand.
ATTAATATATAGTTTACCTGAAAATGTAAAGAATTCATTAAAGTATTCATTATCATCAACATCAAAACCAGTAGGGTGGGGTGGTCAACCATCACTTGAAGAAAATGCCAACATCTTTTCGAAATTCACATATCTATGGTCAGATAAATTTGTATACTTTTGCTTTAAAAATATTTTACAAATTGATCAAATTCCGGAATTAGCTTCTTACGATAACAGTGGTTATCTATTTAAAACAATGGATAAAAATTGGAAAGCTGAATTATTAAATAAAAAGTATGTACACACATACATACATACATTAATACATATATACATAATCATCATCATTGTTGTTGTTGTAGTGCTTGTAACATCAGATTATTAACATACATACATTTTATAGACCATCGTTTTATAGAGCAGCATTTAAATCATTTGGTAAATATTTTATGACAAGTTGGATATTTTTTGGATTAAATGCAATTACATCATTTATTGGTCCAACTATATTACAAAAGATTGTATCGTTTGTAATTCAATATAGAAAAGACCCAACTTCAATTGATCCAAATATGGGGTTTTATTATGCAATAATTTTATTTTGTGTATTAATGTTTGGTTCAATTTGTTTATATCAATCAAATATGATTTCTGCAAGAACTGGTAATAGAGTATGTACATAAAGAATTGATAATAATACTTAAATATTATATATTGTATATTAATACCTCTATGACCATACAGTTAAAATCAATTATAATTTTAAATGTTTATAAGAAATCATTAAAATTATCAAATCAAAGTAAAGGTAAAAGAAGTAATGGTGAAATTATAAATTTAATGAGTAATGATGCACAAAGATTATTGGAAATGTTTCAAATGATCAATCAATTGGTATTTGCAATACCAACTATCATTGTAACAATGGTATTATTATATTTATGTATTGGTTGGCCATCATTAGTTGCAACATTGATAATGGGTTTATCATTACCATTTAATTCTGCACAAGGTTCAAAATTATCTGGTTTTAGAAGAGCATTGGTTGGATTCACAGATCAACGTATTAAAGTTACAAATGAAATATTTCAAGCAATTAAAACAATTAAACTTTATGGTTGGGAAGAATCATTCATTGCAAAGGTATAGTTAATTATTCATTTATTGTTAAAAAACAATATGTTTGATGATTAGTACTAACACACGTTCATATACATATAGGTAATGCAAAGAAGAATAGCAGAGTTAAATGTATTGATATCATTTCTTAGATTCAGATATACATTGGTTATTGTAGTTCAATCATTACCAACTATTGTATCGATTGTAATGTTTTCATTGTACTATTTTGTAAACAAAGAATTACCAGCTGATAAAATATTTCAATCTGTTGCATTATTGAATATTTTACGTGTACCATTTAATTTCTTACCATATGCATATAATATTTACATTCAATTCATTGTATCAATTGATAGAGTAGTTGCATTTTTAAATATGGATGAAAGTATATCAAATGATAAAGATGATGAATCAATTAAAGAAATCAATATAAATACCAATGAAACACAGATTAAACAACAATCAAAAGTTGGTATTTATATAAATAACGCTACATTTTCATGGTCATCATTGGAAGATCAAGAAAAAGAAAAAGAAAGAGTTGAAATTAAAATTGAAAATGAGAAATTAATATCATCATCAACAACAACAAATGGTGGTGGTGCATTTAGTTTAAAGAATTTAAATATTGAAATTACAGAGCCTGGTTCACTTTTTATGGTAATAGGTCCAGTTGGTAGTGGTAAAACATCATGTTGTCAATCAATATTGGGCGAAATGAAAATTATTAATCAAGGTTCACTAAGAGTAGTTGGTAGTATTGCATATGTATCACAATCTGCTTGGATTATGAATGCAACATTGAGAGAAAATATATTATTTGGTTTAAAATATGATAAAGAGAAATATGATAAAGTCATTTCAGCATGTGCGTTATTACCTGATATTGCCCAATTTGATGCAGGTGATCAAACTGAAATTGGTGAAAGAGGAATAAATTTAAGGTAACTATCATTGTTCAATTATTATATTTAAATATGATTCATATATGTATATACATACTAATATTTCCTTTGGATTTATATTTAGTGGTGGTCAAAAACAAAGAGTATCAATTGCACGTGCAGTATATTCAGATTCTGATATTTATATAATGGATGATATATTATCAGCAGTTGATGCACATGTTGGTAAACATTTATTCTATAATTGTATTAAAGGAATATTAAAAGATAAAATCATTGTTCTTACAACAAATCAATTAAGTTGGGTACCACATTCAACAAAAACTTTAATTTTATCTTCAAATGGTGATGTTGAACAATGTGATACATTTGAAAATATATTACAAATCAACAAGAATAATCAACATCAAAATCATAGTAGTATCAGTAGTAATAGTAATAGCAATGGTGGTAGTAGTTTCACAATGTTATTAAATCAATTTTCAAGTTTAAATGACAGTGAAAATAATAGCGAAGATGAAAATGAAATTGATGAAACAATATCAAGAAGTAAACCAATAAAAGAAAATGAAATATCAAAAACAGTTCAATCAACAACTAAAGATGATGGTAAATTAACAACTGTTGAAGAAAGAGAAGAAGGTACTGTATCATTTTCTCATTATTTATATTATTTTACTGCAGGTGGTAAATATTTATTCTTGGTTGCATTAACTGGTTACTTTGTTGATACTGCTGCAGCAACTTTAACAAATTGGTGGTTAAGTCATTGGTCATCAAGTAGTTATGTAGTAGGAGATAGTAGTAGTGGTAGTGGTAGTACAAGTAGTATTGGTAGTGATGGTTCAATTATTGAAAATAGTAATAGTGGTATTAATAGCATTTATTTGTTAAGTGGTCCACAATTTTTAGGAATATTTATAGCAATTGGTATATCATCAATTATATTATTGGCAGGTAGAACAGTTGCATTTTATGAATATACATTACGAGCATCAAGAGCAATTCATATAAGATTATTCATGTCAATGATAAGAGCACCAATGTGGTATTTTGATACCAACCCATTAGGTAGAATTTTAAATAGATTTACAAGAGATACAGATATAGTTGATTTATTACTTCAAAATTCTTTGCAACTGTTTTTAAACTTTTCAACCAATGTATTGGCAATTCTAGTGGTAGTTTCAATTGTCACACCAATGTTGTTGTTACCATTATTCCCAATTTGTGTATTGTTTTATTTCCTTCAACATTTTTATAGAAAGACATCAACTCAATTACAAAGATTGGAATCAGTATCAAGATCACCTATATTCTCTCATTTTTCAGAAACATTAAATGGTGTAATCACATTAAGAGCATTTAGGAAATGTAGTGAAAATATTGGCAAGAATTGGAAATTATTGGATGATAATAATAAATGTTATTTAACACTTCAAGCTATGAATCAATGGTTAGGTTTACGTCTTAGTGTACTTGGTAATTTTGTTACATTTTTCAGTTGTCTGTTCATTACTTTAAATCGTTCACATATCGCAATTGCAAGTGTTGGTTTATCAGTTAGTTATACACTTAGTTTAACAAATTATTTAAACAAAGCAGTGCAACAATTAGCAGAAACAGAAACAAAGTTTATCAGTGTTGAAAGAATTGTTCATTATACTAAAAATGTACCACAAGAACCAGTTCAAATTATTGAATCAAATAGACCACCCTCAGGTTGGCCAAACATTGATGGTAGTAATAGTAATGATGGTAGTATAATCAAATTTAATAATGTAGTAATGAGTTATAGAGAAGGATTACCACCTGTA